>VZUI01025438.1:0-19437 GCA_013401135.1 Cettia cetti | reverse complement strand
CGGGCGGCCGGGAGCGCGGCGGAGGGCGCGGGGCTGAGCGCCGGCGAGCAGCGGCGGCTGCTGGAGAGCCCGGGGCCCCCCTCGCCGCCCCGTCCCGCCGCCGCGCCGCTGGCCCCTGCGGAGCTCCAGCGGGTCATCGAGCAAGTGAGCAAGGCCCAGGAGCACCTGAAGACGGCGGCGGCCCCCTCGCCCCCGCCGCAGCCCTGCCCGGCGGGCGGCATCATGCAGAACGCCGCCCGGCAGCTGCAGAGCGTGGCCCAGCAGGTCGCCTTGCAGCAGGGCAGGGCCGCGGCGGCCGCCCGTCTCCTCCCGCAGAAGGTAACCCCGAGGGCTGGGGTGGAGGGAGGTTGCGGCGCTCCGTTGGTGATGAAAGCCACGGCTCCGGCGGGTTTAATCCTTTTTAATTTTTTTTTTTCCCCATTCTCCTCAGTCACACCTGCCCTCGAGTGTAGACTCCAGTTCTATAGCTCAAAGGCACAGCTTTCAATGTGGTTTAGGAAAATTCGTATTTGAATGTAACTAGTAGCTGCTGTGGTCAGTATTTTCGTCTGATAACACGTGCAGCCAAGAACAGCTTAGAAGAGCTGTTTCCTGGTGGTTAAGTGGTGATACAGAGGAAGTTACTGCATGCTTCTTGCAGGTTCCTGGACTTTAAACCCACTATTGGTTTGTGAAGTAATTGATTTGAACTGAGGCAGAAATTTGGATGAGGCAGAGAAACTGTAAGGGAGATGAACAGTAACATTTGATTCTGTGAATTATCACCACAAAGTTTTTGTGAGCTGAACACATATTATAATATGTCCTGGACTGGGCATTTGGCCTATGTCATGTAGCAGACTGTAGTTTTCTGCGTGTGGGATTTGCTGAAGGTTTTGAATGTGCCTTGGGTGATGGCATTGACTCTGCTATTCCAGCCAGGCCTGCTAGCAGGGAACAAAGCTGTGACATGGCCTCAGAGCAAACTTTATATGCTTTAGTTGAACAGCAGTCACAGCAGAAAATGTGCAGGAAAACCCATGCCTTGAAGGAAGGGAATCTGTGCTTTGATGCATTAAAATGGAAAGCTAATGATGTGCAGCGGTTTCCTCACGCTTTGCTTTAAGGGCATGTGTGTATTATCTCGATAAGTATTGTATTTATTTATTAATACCGCATTTGTGTAATTGCAACTCTTCCTTTTTTCCACAAAAGCAGCTGGAAGCCATTTGTGTCCAAGTTCAGCCAGGACAGATGAAGGAAACTGAAGGGCCAATGACATCATTGGCACCAATCCAGTCCAAAACTATAACGCTGAGTCAGCCAGTTGGTAGGAATTCTAGCATACCAGGACTCGGCATTATTAATCCCCAGATAATTAGGATACAGCCTGTTTCAGGAACTGAGCAGCAGCAGCTATTCCTGCATAGTTCTTCTGAGTCCCTGGTTCAGTTGCTTATGCAGAGGCCTTTACCATCACATGGCTCAGTGTCTGTGGACAAGATTCCCCCATCTAAGATGGTGAATGGACAGAGGGCTACTTGTGCCACAGTATCGGCTTCAGGGTCTCCAAATCCTACCCTGGCTGCAGGCAGTTCAGCAAATACACCATGCCTTGAAAAAAAGCAAAAGGATGACAAATTGAAGAAATCCTTGAAGGTGAAAACTCGTTCTGGACGGATTTCACGCCCCCCCAAATACAAAGCTAAAGATTATAAATTCATTAAAATGGAGGATTTGGCTGATGGTCATCAGTCTGATTCTGATGACTACTCTGAGCTGAGTATAGAAGATGATGAAGAAGGAAAGGTGAAGGGAAAGGATGCATTATTCAGTTCTTCAAATTATAATCTGAAACCCAAAACATTTAAATGTCAGACTTGTGAAAAATCTTACATAGGAAAAGGAGGATTAGCAAGACATTATAAACTTAACCCAGACCATGGACAGTTGGAGTCTTCACCTCAGAAAATACCTCTAAATAAGCCTAATGGAAGTATATTTATGGAAGAGGAAATTATGAGTCCAACACATTTGGATTCAATTGCTGTCACTTTAAATCATGAAAAAGTACGAGCCACCAGTCTGGAAGAAACTGTTGATTCAAAGGCTGGAGAACAGGTAAAGTGTTACTTAAAAAAACCTGTCAGTTCTGTGGAAAGTAGAATGGCAGTTCTGTTGCTGCAGAGTCTTGTACTGCTCAGAAATATTCCCTGGTAGTCTACATTAGGCAAATTTCCAGTTAAAGTCCTTTAAAAAGCAAATTGTCTCTTGCAGTGCTGCAGCAGTAGCACAGACACATACAACTAAATGTTCTCTTGAATGTTCATTTTTTACTGGGTTTCTGACATATAGTTTTCACCTTGTCTGCATTAATGACATTCTTCTCTACATTTGGTTAAGTTACAGCCTTGAGCATGACAGCAATGCATCATCTGCTCTCTCATCTTCTGTTGCTAAAATAATGTCATCACAGAAAAATCTCATATTTGGAACACAACAATGAACTGCAACTTTTCCTAGAGCAGGTTTTCAAAGTGAGGCTCTGAAACCCTGGACACCAAACACTGGGGAAATTTGAGTCTCTGGGGTGGAAGCTGCCTCAGCTGCAAATTTTTTCCTGTGATGTTCTAAGCTGGTCACTTCAAAGAAAAGTTTCTCTTTTAATATTGAAATGACTCTTAACATTTTGCAGCAAGAGCTGATGCAGCTGCTGGCTAGAAAAAACTACTCATTTAAATGTAGGGATGTCACATTTATTACTTGTCTTTGTAATTGTGAAATTGTTCTCAGGAAAGTGAAAATTTACAGTTTAAGGTGCCAGTGCAGCAAACAAACCTTCCCTCAACCTCTACACTTAGTTATCATCTCTGACTCAGTTATCATCTCTGGAAAAAGAGAATTGCAGAATATTGAAATCTGCTCTCTGAATTATTGTAGTTGTTTGATATAGACAGGAAGCCAATCAAGATCCCCATGCTCAACCCCTAGTCCTATGTTAAATTTAGAATTAATTTAGTAATTTAATCCCTGGATAGAACTGACATAAATTTGCCATTTATAGAGCTTTCCTAATCAGTGGAATAGTAGGGAGTTATTGAATATTGGGATGCAAATGTACAGATTGTACAAAGAAGCCTGATGTACCTCAGTACTATTACAAACTTCTTGAAAGATGCTGGAACATTCTTAGAAATTTTAGTTTGGAAAGGAAGGTGTTTAAGAAATCACTGCTTTGAACAGTTAAAAAGTTTTACACTGAAATTATCATTATAACTTAAACATATAAAAAGTACTTTGACTTTCTGTGTGCTCTTATAACAGAAGCTGCTTCCTAGCTGTGTTTTAGGGAAGACAGAATTTTGAAATGTGGTAACTGGGCAGTACATTTTGATATTTAATTACTGAGCTTGTCACTGTTCATGATGTCAGGGTTTTGTTTCTTATAAAGTCTTTATGCTTTGACATGGTTTCAATGAAACCCAAATTATTCTTTGAGTATGTTTTACTGCTAATTGAGTTTTTTTCTACAACCTCTTTATTTAAAGAGGACACATTTTACTTCGAAAGTATTAAATGTATTTAACCCACTTAAAACACCTCTTTCATGATGTTTAGTTAATCTTTTTATTTTTTAATGACATATTGTGGTTCAAAAATGCTAACTTTGCAAATAACGGCATATATGTGATGCAGAAGTAGCAGTCTTACTAATGTGTTGGATTTATTCCACAACTTTCTTTGCAAGTTATGCTAGTATCCAGCTTTGCACTTTTTAAGTATGCTATTTATTGTCTGCATAGATGACAAACTTAATTCTAAAACTGTCTTCCTCAAAACTGTTAAAAATGGTGAATAAATACTTTTCCTTTTAATTAAGGCTTCAGAGTGTGAGGAAAGCAGACACTTGCTGGTGGAACAACCAAATGAAACCAGTTCAGGACACCGGGGACCTGTAACACCAAAAGGACCTGGAAGAGCCAGACGAGCAAAGAGACGTGGCCGACCCAGGATGGGTGGAAGATCCAGGTGTTCTGGAAGGCTTAGCAGACCTGGTCAGTCCCCTTCAAAGTCACTTAGTAGTGTGTCAGCAGAACACAATGTATTCAGAAGAAAAGCTAGGTTAAAAGAGGTATGGTTCTCTTCTGCAATTACTTCACAAGTATTTTCCCTTGCCCTATTCCCCCTGCCCCCAGCTTTTTTTTAATCACTTATTTTCAATGAATCATTTTCAAAAAAGTTTGGGGTTTTTTTTTATATCCCTGTGTATGGGCAAGATGAAAGCCTTCGATGGCTTCTAAGAAGAAAACATTGTTTTTTAAGAAAAAAATACTTCCAACAGAACACTGGAAAAAGGGAAAATGGGAACTCAGTTTGGAAAAGGACTTTTGACATGTAGATATATTCTTGCTACCCTTTTTCTGGAGAAGGAAAGTTACTAGCTACTACTACGTATCTCCTCCAACACAGTAAAAGAATTAATAATTAAAAAAAAACCAAAACAAATCCACAAAGAAGGTCTTGGGGGAGGATAGAATGGGGATTAAAATCCAAGTAACACAACTTGTTCGTTGTCTTCTGTGTTGTTTCCTACATGGCTACTAAAGCTACTGAGGTTGCTGTTCTTTCTATGAATTGGCAACATTTGTGGGACTGAGTTTTATCTGTACATAAGCAATAACTATTCTAAGGTTTTATAACTTACCCCATTTTGGAGTTAGTTTTCATTTATTCTTAAAGCTGCTGAAACATACAACATATCTTTGAAAAAAAAGTAGGGATATTTTATGTTCTGAAAATGGGGTGCATAATGTGTGGGCTGCTTTTTCCTAATAATCTTATTCTGGCTTTTGACAGCTAATACAACAATGTGATAATGAAGACTTAATGGAGCTGGCTCTCCCACGTCTTACAAAGCTTGTTACAGTGTATGAATTTCTGTTGATGAAGGTGAGTTTTTATGTAAAAATATTATTTTAGGGATATGTTCATTACTATAGATAAAAAGATTCCTTTAGAGACATAATTGAATTTTCTAAATTAGTATTGTGCAGCATGTAGATGTTCCACACAGTCTCTTCAGTCTTACACAGGCAAAACTCTGGTAGATCTCAACTCAAAGCCTTGCCTTTTGCTGCCTGATTCAGTGGCATTTTGAATATTCCATAGTCTTTTGATTTGAATGTTTCTATTTAAAAATGTTGAACAGAACAAAATTGACAGATCTTAATTTCATCTTTTTTTAAAGTATAGGAAGGGAGAAACAAGCCCTTTTTTATTCTCTTCTTATTCCTAGGTGGAAAAAGGATATCCAGCCAAAGCTTACTTTCCAGATGTGTATAGGGAATTTGAAGATTTGCATAACATGGTAAAGAAAATGGCTTATGATCACCTCAGTAATTCTGATTCTGTCAATTGCCAACAGCCTGTTGAAGTAAAAGATGCTAAGGTAATAAAGGACTCTCTTTGGAACTATGATTGGTTTGTTTGCTTCCTTTATTTTAGATGCTTTGCATTTTTAATTTTCTCTGATAAGCTTTCTCATGAAGGTAAACTTCTTTGAAAACATGATTTTTAATTAGCAAAAATAGACATTATGGTGAAAATCTAACCATTTACCAAGAAGAAAAATCCATAATAAAATTACAATTCTAGTTTATGTCAGTGGATACAACTAGAAAGATAAAATACAGTTCTAGCAGTGGGGATACTTGCCTTGCATATCTAGGGTAGTATGAAGCTTCATGTTACTGCAAGGTTTATTTAGCATTAACCACCTATAAAAGTACATCCTGATGTTTGATCAGGAAATGTGTGGGGGTCTATATTTAAAATGAGTGGCCTTGATTTAAAGATATAAGTAATTTCATTGCAAAATGAGGGTAAATGAATGCAGTTCACAGTCAAAATAACAAATGTGAAAGGTAGTGACTACATTAATAAAATTGCAAACTGTTATTTCAGTGACTCCAGATTCATTGTTTATGGAGCTGTATCTGAAAAGACAGATGGAACCTCTTTATTGCTTCTCTTCTGTGTTCATGTGCATTCTTAATATAGAATGATGCTCTTAAAAAAGTAAAACAAGACCAAACCAAACCCCAAAACAACCTAGCCTTGAGAAGCTGGATAGTAGCACACCTACATAAGGAGGAGGCACAGGAATGGAATGTGAGGAGGGGGGAAAATTCTTAACTGTGCAGAGATACTCTAAACAGGAAGATTTCAATGCTTTTTATGTGATGGAGAGTCTCAATAATCTTTATTAAACACTGCTCTGAGTAACTGTCCCTGGATTCTATATATAACTATAATTCTTTCAAGTTTGCCCTTTAACAGTCACCTTCAGATGAAGGTCATGTGTCAGTGTGAAGGCTAGTAGAAAACATGGGAGTCTAAATACTTGCATTGAGCTGAGGTGATTGGCAGACTAGACATGATGTAGTTCTAGTTCAGTTTTAAGAAAACTAATCTGTATTTCAGCATTTATATATTCAGATCTGAGAGGCTAACTTACTTTTTTCCTTGTATCTTTTTGAAGGTTGCTGAGTCTCTAGGAATCACAGAAATACTCAGTGGAGAACAGAAGATGCAAGGTGCAGGCTCTTATTCACCATGTGTAATTAAAATGGTTAGTGAGCAAGTGCCTGTGGACATACTGGGACAAAAACGGTTAGCTGAGGTATGGAATACCTTTGTGAAGATTAACAGTGAAACTAAGACAAATTAAAACTTTTAAAAATGCATAATTATTCCTTACAAAATCATGCTGGTATTATCTGATTCATGTTAGAGTAAGGCTTTTGTGGTGTTCAGAAACACTGAAAGTACTCTCTGCTGTGGTATCATAGCAGGGCCTATGAACTAGCAGACTAAGTATGTGCTTTGGGATTACACTTGGTAGCGTTCAGGACAGAGTATGAAAGACTTGCAGGTCTTTGATCCAGGGACAAAATGGACAAAAGAACTTCGTTGAGGTGCTGGTAGTGGGGACTCCACAGATTCCAACCTGTGTTAGAGGAAATGGCCTCACCTACAGCAGGTTCAGACACTGGAGAAGTGGTTGCTCTGCTAATTGGTGGTGGATAGAGGGGCATGAAAACAAGTTTGTTTCTTTCTGACAAGTCAGGTGATGAGCTTCAGTCTCTATAGCTGTAGCAGAGAGCTGTGTTTTGTCCCCTTTTGGTAAAGTGTGAGGTCTGTGTTTAAATCCTTACCTCTTAGGAAGACCTTTAGTGTAAATCCTGTTTTCAAGGATCAACAGTTCACTGCCATGATGTTCTCACAGTTGTCTTTTCCAATATTGTCAACTATTACAGGGCAGCAGTTAATCATCTCTTGTATTGACAGAGCTCAGGGGAAGAACTGTTGCCACCAGCCAAAAGGACCAAGTTAGAAGATGTAACAGAGAATGTGAACGATGCTTATGCCAGTCAAGATGAAGTGAAAGAAAAGAGTGGGAATTTGTGTACACTGTTTGAAAAAGATGGTAACCTCTTCAGATTTTCCAGTTCTGTCCTGTCCATGGAGGAGCTGAACAAATCTTTGTTCTTCAAGCTCTTGTGGTTTTTGTCTTACAGTTTAATTTCTTAACTTGCTTCCCAGGTCCTTCAAAAGCAGCTGTTTAACTGGAAAGGCCTCATGAGGAGGGAAAAGTTACAGATGATGCAGACAGCAGTAGCTCAATCCTGGATGCATAATCAGTTATTGATACTACTTATGAGCATAGTACTGTCCTCTGCTGTGTGCTTCCTGTCTGTCCTGTCCCTCTGAGTGCATGACCTGAGCTGTGGGAGAGCAGAGGAAGAGGAAGCAGAGTGCATGTCCTTCCTCTTGGCCCCAGCCAGCTACAATAGCAGAATTACCAGAGCTTTGTGGAACTTGGGGGAAAGGGAGATCTGGTGTAGACTGTCCTGCATCCACCATTGGAATACATCTTGCACCATTTTGCACCACAGTCTTCAGGTGGTTGCCTTTCTTTTTATTCCTTCTTCATGTTTCATGAAGATGAAACATGCCCTTCAGATTAGCAGGGTAACAGTGAAAGGAAAGTAAATGTATAGTAAGATATGTTCTATCACTACCATCCACTTTGTAAATACCTTTGTTTTGGTGTTGCTCTAAGTGGCTTTGCTTTTGCCCTTTGCATGTCTTTCAGTCAATTGTTATTTTTATTTCTCTCCCTTAGATTTTCTTTCTCTGAAAGGCTCTGCATGACCATGCTTCTTGCTGCACTATGATTTTCTTCTGGGCTTTGACTTTCTGAAATTACATTTTGCTTGCACTTTATAGTAGGGTATTAGCTAGTGCAAGGTGTTAAAAATAGTCCTCTCTGCAGTGTTAGGTCTCCTTTTTTGTGCAGTGGTATCTTCAATAACAACAAAAAAAAAAAATCCAAAACCAAACGAACTTGCTTATTCCTTTTGACCTTTAATAATAAAGACTGACAGCTCATACTACTGCAGCTTAGTAGTTATTGTTCAACTGCTTTCAGGGTTTGGGACCCTGGTCAGGTCCAGGTCAAGTTACTAGTAGAACACTGCACTTTTTGTGGTTTTTACCTTTTCTGGCACAGGACAAAAGTGCTGCTGGGGCTCTTAGCACAGCTAGTTCATATGTAATAACCTGATGACATGTATGAATCCAGCTTGATTAGGTATAGAAATTTAAACAGAAGTTTAAATGCTTCCATCAACTTACTAAAAGTGATGAGGAGGAGCAGCTGACAAGTTTGTACCTAGTAAAGTCTTTATCTTTTAATGTTACTGGCTGCATGACAGATGGAAGAAAATTGAGTTTGCCTTTCAGCCCAGGTTGTTTTCAGGATGAAGAGAAAAATGCTGCCTCTTAATGTAAGGTCTCTTAATATAAAAATACTTGATAAAATATCACTATTCAAAAATTCCTTAAATATTATTTTATTGACTTTCTCATTGGGAAGTGCTATGAAACTCCTGTAAGGTGCTTCAGGTGTAAGGTTTGCTAATTTGGAGGAGGCAAAGCAAGGAGGTAGTCTAGCTTTTCCCCCAAAATTATGGCTGAAAAATAATTCTTTTGGCATGCAATATTAGATTGCCCAATAAAATATGTCTTTCCCTTTTTCAGGTTTTATTCCATTAAATGGAGAAATCCTGCTTTCAGAAGATAGACACATCACTTGCTGTACAACTGGAACAACATTACAGACAGCAGAGGAACATAATTCACTTGCTGATTCAGGAGTTAGAATCGGTGGTGAAAATTCAGGTACCTTCTCCCAAACTGTGGAAATGAGGATAGAGTATCCCCAGCCCGTGAGCATACAGGGAGCAGAGGTGGCAGCTGAAGCTTCTGTGCTGCACACTGAAGTCGTGCTGCCCGTGGGAGCAGGCGGCTCGGCTGGGCCGGGCCAGGCGCGCTTTGTGAGCGGGAGCGCGGCGGGGGCGGCGGCAGCTGCCGAAGTGCGCAGCTCCGTGCCGGAGCAGGCAGCGGCCAGGCAGAGCGCCGGCCTGCCAACGAGTGAAGGAAATGGACACAGTCAAAAATACCATGAACTGCAAGAAGAAAACCCTAATTTGGCAATTAAAGAACGTTCTGAGCAACTCCATAACGCTGATATGACTGATGAGATACGGGAACTTGAAAAAGTTTTTTCGACAAGTGTCGTGCCAATAAACTACCCCCACAGTGCTCAGGCTGAGTCGCACCAGAACGCTGTCCAGGGAGCCTCCCTGTCCGCTCATGGGAGCCAGGAAAATGCTTTCAAAAACCAGAGGGAATATTCTTGTGGGACAGAGGAAGCCCCTGAGCTGGCAAATACAGTTACTGTAGATGAAACTGTAGCTTTTGAGATTTCTGACCAGAGCCATGATTTTTTGTCTCAGGGACACGAACACATTTTTATTCAGACTTCAGATGGGCTTATCTTGTCTCATCCAGACACTGCTGTTTTGTCTCAGGCAGAAGGCATCGTTATTGTGACTGATTCCAATGGTACTACAATGCACATCCGCACTCCCGAAGGGATCCCTTTGGAAACAGTGCAAGCACTACTGGCAATGGAAACAGGTGGCCAAAGTGAAGAGATTTTGCTCTCGCAAAGTGAATTGGAGCCATAAATTAGGAAGCCCTATAAGCTTTCTTCTGGAAAAGACTGATTATAAAATGTATATTTTTCTAATGTGAATACCGAGATAATTGAAATTTAACTTATTTGTAAACTTTCTATGCCCTGTACTTTTTATAACTTATGTTTATATAAATCTAGCAGCATTACAACCAAAAATTCTAGAATTAATGTTGTTCTATTTGCTTTATATGTTGGGGATGGGTGGAAAGTGGAAATCTTGTCAACCCTGAAACTTGCACTGTTCCCTTTTGTTACATAGTTCCTTTTCTCTCTCGCCATCTAAAATGCAGTAAGTTGTACTGCTGTTCAGCAGTGATGTGCTGTGTACTGGCAAGCTGTATATGGGTAAAATAAAAGCTATATTAAAAATGTGCATTTTCTGTACCACTAAGATTACAAAACACTGTTATTGTGCTTTTTAAAAGCTATCTTGAATATTCATTAGCATCTAGACTCAGTGCACATAAATCTGCCTGGAAAAATGGGCAGGTTTAAGTATAATCCACGCTTGTGCATTCTGGGAATAATGTGACAGCCTAGCTGATCCTTACTGAAATAAGCATTCACTGAGTTAAGAGACAAAAATAGCCTCAAACAAGATCTGATTTGTACCGAACAGTTGGAAATGTATTTAAGTTGCTTGTCTAATGTTCAGCCACACCTTTAAAAATTGCTTTTGGCTGTTACAGAGACATAAATGAGAAGGTGCATAAATGGGAAGATCTAATTTTCCTTAATGAGGTACCAAATTGTTTTTTTGCTTTAGTCTGTCAGGGCCTGTTTTTGTTAGACTGGTATTATACTCCTTGTTTTCCTTTCAGATGATGCATCCTTTATCAGTTCTACCCTTCGACCTTTCCAGTAACTCCACTCTACCTTGTACTGTTTAATCATAATACAAAGGGACTGTTGCTCTAGGCAGGGAGGAAACTTGGCAAATTACTTGAATTTTTTGTCATACTTTCAATATGATCCTTGGATCAGATTATATTTTTGTGGAAACCTCCTACCAGCATCTTGTCCAAGGCACTGTCTTCTCTCAAGAAGTTTATCAGGTGAAAAAGAACAGTAATAAATGAGCAGATATTACTAAAAAGTGGTAACATAGCCTTAAAAAGTGTGTGTCACCTTATTGCTAAATAGATGCAACTACTGGGACAATTGGACAAATCTGCCAAGGACAGGAGAGTTGTTCTTAAATCAAGTCTGAACACTGATTTTTTTTTCATGGTATTGGTACTGAAGAAAAACACTAAAGTTGAATCTAAACAGAAGACCATTTACAGATTAAATAAACTGCTCTATTATGTCCCTTTAAACATAGTTGGGTTAGGCTTTTTTGTTTGGTGGGGTTTTTTTCTTGGTTGCGTAAGTAGAAGATTGATTTGATTACCCAAAATGTTGCCTTTTATGAGTAGTTGTGAAAGATACTGTACATTCATGAGTTATTAGTGAGTTACTATTTGCTTTGGGTTTTTTTTCCCCTCTTTTATTAGGAAGTGGTAATTGACATAGGATACAGACCTACCTTGTAAGTGAAGGTAGCAAAAGGTCTGCTGGTCTTTCAAAGTCTTTGATTGCAGTGAGCAATTCTTTATGATACTCTTTGGTACTGACTATAATAATTATATTTGAGGGCTACAAATATAACAACTGCTTAGAGCTAGAATGAAATCATCTCTGCAATGATTTTGCAGTAATCTTCCAATGCCCAACGACAGTCAATAAGCAAGAGGGTCTGTGAATATGAAGACCCCTTTCCTGAAGAGCTTTTTTTCCTCTTAAGAAATGAGAACAAACCACAATTTCCACCTGTGCAGAAAATGAAAACTTTGCAATTTTGCCTTCCCTATCAATTTGCACATGCTGGGAAATACAATACACCTACTCTCATCTTAAAAGAACAATTCTATATGTGAACCAGTCTTTTCTCTTGGAAAATATTTTTGAAGTACTGAGATGTTTCCATAGTGATACAGGTCTGGCCCAACTCACATGAATTAAGGTGGCTATTAAACTAAGTGGAACACTTCCACTGAAAAAATAACAAAACCCAGCAAAGGTGTTCCTAACTTTATTCTCCTTGAGCTACAGCAGAATTTCTTTTTAGATGCTGGAATTGTGGGCTAAGAATAGAACTCTTACTAGCTGCCAGAAACCACCTCATTGTTCAAGAGAGCAACATTTCAAGAAAACTTTCCAATTCGTGTCTGTCTGTCCTGGTCCTGCAGGAAACAGATGTATTTCCCTTACTAAGCTTACAAGGTTTCAGCTTGGGGCTAATTAGGTAAGTGACCCTGCTTTTGCTGTCAGTACAGAGGGAGGGACACACCTTCAAACCAAAACCACTTGACATCAGTAACAGTGACCCAAGGAAAAACTCACTGAGCCCTGTGACAGGGTGGGATACAGCCTTGACCAAAGTATGTGTTGTTTTATTCAAGAGATGCTTTCATTAAACATCTCTTAAAAAAAAAAAAGTTAAAATTAATTAAAAGGGGCAAGACCTTATTATATAATGACTGTAGAATGCTGAGTTGTACTAAACCTTTCCCGGATGCTGGTTCAGGCTTGGATCACTCTTTTGAGGGTGATGTACCCAACAACTCCAGAATAAAAATCAAACCATAATTTACACTATTGTCTGCAACAGCATTTCAAAATCACATACCAAACTATGTGGATCCTTTGGGATTCTTCTTTTTGTGGTTTCCTTTCCTCCACTCATAAAGCAAGTACAAAAACATTTGCTCTGTTAATTCATCAAAAAAAAAAAAAAAAAAAGCCCATGAAAGATCAAGAAGTGCTGAATTTCTGTGGCAAAAGGGATTGTGTAGGTATTTTAGGCTGTCCAGGCTTGAGAGGAAGTAACATATTTTGCTGTAGCTTCTATATGCATTGACTGCCCAGACCACCAAGCAGTGCCTACCTCTTTCTGACTACAGAGGACTTAGCCTCCCACCTGTAGCCTCTCTGTTGCCCTTAAAATAGATAAATAACCAAAACTAGATTGTCCCATGCAGAAAAAGGAGTATCAGCTGAGACAAAGTAAGGAATATGAATAGAGAAAAATATTTTTAATAAGTTTTACAAAAAATCAACTTACTTGGTAAGCCTTGCAATATGCCAATTCAGTTTCATATAAGCATCACTAGAAGCCAGCCATGTAACCTTCAGAATTCTAGCACTGCCTGTGTCCTGTTTCCAGCAGCATGGCTTCGAGCAGCAGCATGCTGCTGTTCTCAATGTAAGGCTGGTACATCCACGACGATAAATACACCATCATCAGATCCTGGTCAGCAGAATGAGCAATGTCTTGTACAATTGTTTGCTTCAGTTGTAGTTCCTTCTTGTACATTTCAGACAGCTTCAGAGAAACCTCGTCTGAAATGGATTGAAAACCCAAGCACATTGACCAGAACATTTCAGCAATTCTCTAAAAGCTGAATTATACTTGTCATATGTAGATCATAAAGAACCCCCGACCTTACATAAGTTATTCCCCAAATTTAGCCATCCTTCTTTTTTACAGCATTAATGATGTTTTTACATTAGAATATAAAATGCTAAACAATTTCCTCACTTTGGGATGTATTTTACACACTGCTGATTTTGACATGGGTACACATTTAATTATATAATAAGCAGTGGTACTGGTTCTCAGGACCACTGTAAAATTATTAGTTACAGCTGTTCCTCAAATAACTGAAATTTGATTTTAAAATTTGGTAATGCTAAACTCCACTACAAGCTTCACATTTTAGAGTAGCTCTTGATTTTAGCTAATCTTAAGAATGCCTTCACATGCTGTGATGCACTTCAGCAAATGCATGATCACCAATGAGTAATACCAATAGGGAAAAACAACAGTAGAATACCCCAACAGACCCAAACTGAAGCATTTATTGTAAAAACTGTTACTAGTTATGTTAGTAAAACTGGTAGGGGAGTTAAAATGCATCTGTAATCTTTCACTGTTTGAATTGCTAAAAAATAATCACACAAAGTATTTTTAAAGAGAGACTGATCTTGTGCTTCTAACTTAGCCTGAACTAACACTGCCTTCAAAAGGATTTAGTCTTTCATGGAGTAGACAGCATCACTAAATGATTCAGTCAAAATGGGTGTTTTGACAGCAGTTGTCATTCTTATTCTTTTAAGCTGGCAGAAACTAATACAGAAGATTCCTGTTAAACTGTGGTAGTGAAGTAAGAAGCAGAGCTTCACAGAGGTATGATTTTCACGTCACAAAGAAGGCAGTTGGTTTGCATGCAATCAGGCTTCTCTTAAATTCAGACAGTTTTAAAACTGGGGTAAAACCAGTTGGGAGGCAGTACCTTTTGCCATCAAGTGAATGCTAAAAGAATTAGTATTAACAGTAGAGTGTAGCATTTCTTGTCTTGATTGACACTGAGATCAGAGGTATTTTTCTTTGGCTGCTTGAGAATTAACTGAGGTACAGCTTGCTCTATGCATTCAAGGATTTAATTTCAGTGTCAAGTAACAAGTCAAGTAGTTAAGCCTGCAGCTTAACACCAGCAAGTTGCAAATACATCTCTGCCTGCAGAGGCTGTGGCTGTTGCAGCCTGGACACTGCAAGCTGCTGACAAATTTAGTTCTATGCTGTAATTGTTGCATGCCAGACAAAGCTTGGCAGTCATCAGCAGTAACCCTAAACCAAGAGGTGTATTCATGTGTTTATTGATTAGATTAGTCAATTGTAAAGGAGACAGCACTCTCTCCCTCTCAGGCAAGACATCCAACTAAGAGGGCTTATTTTTCAGTCATAAATTAGATGACACTGATGACACAATGTAATTAGCTAAGATAATCAATATTTTACTTACAGAAGTATGGTGTGGGCCATGTACGAAAGAAGGGTGCTGTGCAATTGCCAGCTCCATGGTGGAATGTTTCCAAGTCACAGATTGCTTTAGTAGTTGAAGTAAGCTTTTCCATTTTCAGTTGTATTTTTGTCTGAAAATTATGAACATGGAATGTAAATGAATATCTCAGGAACATTAGGCTACTATGATCTTAAGCATTTTTTAAAAACACGCTATTTATGAAGGCTATTTAATCTTAACATTTCTAACTCACATTTTTTAACTCCAGACAGGAATCAAAACTGGAATCTATATAGACTTAATATGAGATACCCTGAAATTTTGTACATTGCAGATATGACTCTGTTTTGGACATTCCTTTGTTTTCTACAGGTAGAAATATACTAAAGCCCTCTCATTTTTTCAGCTCCTTAGTTTTTCCTATAGCAATTTAGCACTGGGGAAAAACATTGTACCAGTATAGCACAAGCCCTATCAAGTTATTTTCTTACATTACCATATCAAGATGACTTTAATTTCAAAAGATCAGCAGCAGGTGAGAAAAGCAGCTCAAGCTACTACTGACAATATATCTAGTCTGATCTAACACCTTGCTTCAAAAAATAGGTCATTCCATCCACTTCCTTCATGTGTCTCTGACTTTGTGCATTTGGGTATGAATATTTACACCAAAATGAAGCTTGCAGGCAATATCTTCACATCAAGCAGCTAAACCACAGATACAGCTGTGAACCTGCAAGCTCATATAAACTCCTAAGGAATGAAAAGTAAATTAGGTCATAGCTATGTTTAGTATCCAATCTAACACTGGCTGCTTAGACTCCTGTTACTCAGAAAGAGTAAAAACTTTCATCAATGCATTTGTAGTCTGAATACAAAAGTACATCAAGGAAAAAAAAAAAAAAGAAAATCCCCACACATTTTCCCCACAGAAAAAAATCTGAGGAAATCTAGCCAGTTTCCTGCTTTTTCTAAATACTGGAGGACTGTATCCTATCTATATTAAAAACCAGATCTACCATCCTTTTAATGGACCTCCACTTTGGCAAAAGGCTGTAAAAGTTATTTTTAGTAAGAATTTTAAATTACAGTATCTGGCAGAAAAAAATTGTTTGCTTCCTGTCAAACTGACAGGTGACATTAATTCCTAGCAAGGTATCCAGAAAAAAAGGTGGTTTACATAATAATTATCTTACTCCACTCTCCAGAGAAGGAGATCTGCACGGCAAATACAGATAAGCAGGCTAAAAATATGACTGCATTATGTCTGATCAAAGACAGCTGCAAGGATATGATGGCAGGTAAAGCACTGCCTTATGCTTTGCTGTTTCTTTTGTTCTAAACAGAGGGAATATCCAGGATGAGAAACAGAAAGCAGGTACAGCTTTGGAATGCATTCTTTGTACAATTTGTTTCCAGATCACTTCATAAAGGGGAGAGTAGAATTATAAGCCGACAGAAGATGCAAAACCAACTTTCAAATTTACCAAATCAATCAAATAAAGGGTGCACTCTGGATTCATAGTCATTTAGGTGTGAAGCCAAAGAACTATGAATGAAAAACCCAATATTCTGTCTACAATAAATATTTCAGGACATTTCCTTGTTACTTGAGCACACTTGGAATTGATTCATATGACTAAGTCTGAAAAATGAGTATTACCATATGTTTTAAGGTCTCAAGTAATTCTGCACAGCAATTATCCAGCTCTTCATTGTATTTTCGGGTTGGCTTTTCAGGTTCTGTGGCATTGTTATCACATGCTATCTCCAGTTTGTTGTCCTGAAATCTAAAACAGAAACATGAGGCAGCGTAACCAACTATGTATAGGTTCACTTGAGTAGTGCAGATTTAAAATCCTTGTGGTCTGATCCTACAAAATCACTCACTCACAGGCTGTTCATGAGAATTCCTACATAAAAAATGGCACAAAGTATAGCTGGCCATGTGGGCAAATGGGGCTAGTACCATAATCTTCAGAGAAAAACAGAACTACTCCACCTTAGAACATGTGCTTGAAAAAACATATCTAGGTGCTAAGATAATACTTTTTCCCTCTTTACCTTGCCCCTGTGCTGGAGGTTGTTCTCTCACCATCAACAAGGCACGCCCAGGCTTCAGCTGCTCCACTGGACAATCTGGTCCCTCACCACAAACTCACCTCTGTGTAAATTTAATCCAAGTCATTTATTTGTGACCCCAGAGCAGCCAATGTACAGACACCTGCTCTGTCTGGCAGACTTTTCCACACCAGCTGTAAACTTAGACCAGAGAGAGAGAATGCTAAAGAGCAAAAGCAACATCTGGCACCATTACAGCAAAATATTCCTCAGTTTGTACCTGTCAGAACCCTGTCAGACAAACCCACTTCAGCTGTCAGGACTCTGGGGAAGCTGCTCAAAGCCCTGTTAGTTAAGGGTTTTCATTACAGCATGAAAATAAAAGCTCTACCAAAGTAGGGGCATTTTTTCAGTTTTGCTGTGTTTTTGGGTTTTTTTTAATGGTGGTTGTGGTGTGGTATTTTTGTTGGTTCTTTGTTGGTTTTGTTTTAAATCATCACTGTTAAAACTTTGTCTGTACAAATCACTGATTCTTAAAATCTTCTGAACTTTTGACTTGAGTTTTTAACACTTTACTGTAAAATATGCAAGAGAATAAGGGAACTCACATGGGGTGAGATTTATAGAATTAGATTTTAACTTGGTACATTATGTAAGTATTTAAAATGTTACATTTGAATATGTAAAAGAAACACTTTCCATTACTTACAAATATCATTACTATGAGACTTTTTTGAATGTAAATAGTTTATGTAACCAAAAAATGCAACAGCTGAGTTTGATCTAAGCACTAGCTTATCCACTGTGACAGGTTCTTTTCCCGTCTCCCAAAAGAACTTTCTAGTGAAGAAAGTAGATTAATCTCTCAATAAAAGCAATCTTTATGCTGTCTTTATTCGTGTGTATTAGCATACTTACTGCTCACTGATCCTCATGTTGACTATTTTGTTTGCTGTAGTAAATCCATTATCATTCAGTCTCTCCCATTTCATCATTAAATTATGCCAGTCTGCTGCATTATCTTTAATTTTTCTTGCACTGACAGATAAAACAGGTCTTCTTGGAGTACTATCAGGAGGAATTTTTGCTGTATGAGAAAATAAAGATATTGAAGCCATTTAAAGCATACAGAAACAAATCAGTGTCCAGCAGCTATTTGTGTGAAGGATTTCCTTGCTTTACTGGTGAATATTGCCTAAAGTAAAATGAAATTTACATTAACTGTCTTTGGTCATAAAATGTAATTCCTCATCTATTGCTATTTGCAAGAAAAACACGTTATTAAACAAATGCAAGCATATTCTGAGACGTAAAGTTGCAGCACAGACAGCACTGGCTTTGTAGTGCTGGCAGATCTAGCAGTCTTCTGACATCAAATGACAGTCAGATGCTAATGCAGCATATGACAGAGAGAAATCATGGCAGCAATTACTGCACATGCATGCAGTGCTCATGGCATGAATGTCAGAATTAATTCACAGCAACATGTGAGCTGCAAGAGTTTAGGGAAAGGCTGGGTCCCGCTGAAGGTGGTGGGTGCTTTACTGCTGAGCACAAAGCCCTCGTTTCATGGTGTCTCCCTGGAGGGGAGACAGCTGTAAGAATCCACTGGACGTCCTCTGATCACACAAAGCAGCCCCACCTTTGCACTTCAGGCCCTGCCCTGGCAGCCAAAGCAGGGCTCAAAGCCAAATGCCCTGCCTGAATGTTTGCTGGCTTCAACTTTTATCCACAGAGATGACTGAAAAGAGTTCAACCCATCGAAAGTTGTAAAGCCCACACGAAATCACAGAACGGGTGAGGTTGGGAGGGGCCGCAGTGGGTCAGCTGGTCCAGCCTTCCTGCTCAAGCAGGGCCATCCCAGGGCACACAGGATTGCGTTCAGCTCTCGGATATCTCCGGTGACGAAGGCTCCACAGCCTCTCCGGCTCATCTGTTTCAGGGCCCGGTCAGTGCACAGTAAAGCTCTTCTTCATGTTCAAGCGGAACTTTCTGTGTATCAATTTCTGCTCTTGCCTCTTGTCCGATTGGTTGTCACCACCGAGAAAAGCCTGGCTCATTCTCTTGACACATACCCTTTAGATATTTATACAAGAGTTGTGGTGAAACACATGGGGGGGGCACTCCACCCGAGGCAGGAGTGAGGTGCTAGACACGGTGCACACCGGAGTGTGACAGTAGCAATCCGGTGGCTGGCAGAGCACCACGGACACATTAAATCTCGTTAGTTTGTCGAGAAAACGCCGGGACCCCGCCTCCGGCTGCTCCGCGCTACTCCCCGGTTCGCTCCCTCCGGCTCCCTCCCTCACTCACCCGCCATGGCGGCCCCGCCGCCCCGCGGAAGTTCGCTCACGTCCGGCCCCGCCCAGCCCGGCCCCGAGCGGCGCAGGCGCCGGGGCTGTCGCCGCTCCGCCGCCTCGGGGCTCGGCGACGCCGCTCCCT
>VZUI01025433.1:0-88230 GCA_013401135.1 Cettia cetti | reverse complement strand
CCCCCCCCCCCCCCCCCCCCCGCCCTTCCTTCTCAGAGTGACTTTGAAGATGACATTTGTATTTCTGAATTAAAACCATATTTGCCCAATACTGCAGAGGGGGGAGGCAGGGGCAGAAGAGAGAAGAAAAGCTTTTGTTCTCCTCCTCACAGTGACCCCTCACCTGCCAGGGCCAAGCTCCAAATAATTTCTAACAGCTGAGGTTACTCAGGGACACCTAATCCCGGAAAGCTGGCTCTGAATTCCAGCACCAGCACACAGTGTTTGAGTTTCATCAACAGCCATTTCCATCTAATTCACCCAAACCTCTGAAGTGTGAGTATATGTACAGGTGTGTGCTTATTTAATCAAAAATAATTTTATTTTTCATAAATCTGAGCCCAAGTGGCATCAACAGCAGTGACAAAATTATGTTTTTTAAAGCTAAGCAAGCTCAGAAATTGTTTTCAGGATGCACTGTACCCTAAACAATCGTGTCTACAGGATACCCAAGAATTGTGATTCTCAACCAAAGGGAGGTCTGAGTCCTCATTCCCTGATTTCCTGTAATGGAAAAGGCGTGCTCTGTGCAAATGGAACTGAAAGTATCTTGCTGAGTGTGCTGGGACCTGTCCTGTGTGTTCACAGAAGGGGCATAAGGAGCATCCTGGCAGCACAACAGAGAGAAACCTCCCAGGGTCCAGCTGATGGGTGGAGGTGACAGCAATGGGCTCACTCTGAAAGAAATGCACCTTCCCAGGCATGAACAGGGACTAGATGAGATGTGTTGGGTAAAATTGCAGTTTTTTCTTCTTTGGAGTCAGTCAGCAGGAATAATGTGTTATTTTTCTCAGGAGAGTTTTAATTTTTTTCAATGATAGTTCCCTGGCTGACCCTAAGTATTGGTGACCCAAGGATAAAACTCCAGTTCTGTTGCATCCCTTCCCAGAAAGGAAATTTCCAGCAACTTTTGTCTTTGTGGTGTTTGCTTTAGGACCATTCTCTTTTTATTATGGAAAAATCTTTGGTTTTGCTGTTTAGCCAGTTGAAATGAGTAACAAAAATGTTATTTACATGGGACAAAGGAAATGTTTTCTTTGAAATTATTTCATCTTTCTAATTGATTACAATGGAACTCCTTGGATGTGTGTAGCATACAGCATCCAGTCCCTCTGTTAGAGCAGGTCCTCAGCCAACCTGATATAAACCATCCCATGGGAGAAAACATGAGTAAAACATGTGAAGTATTAAGGCTCACCATCCCATGGATCCAGTTCAGGCTCCACAAGGAAACAATTATGGTGTCTAAAAAGATGTCCTAAAAATATTGGAAGTTTCTGTGGAAGATGAAACACTAGAGAATATTGTTAATTAAAAACATAGACTAGAAATAAAAAATTATCAAGAGAAAACTCCTCCAAGGAAGAGGTATTTTCTGTTGTTCAGTGCAGACACTGTTAACATGGAAAGTACTTGCTACTGATGAAAAGTAATAATATAAATCCACAGTATGTCTGAATTAAAATTAGAAAGGGAAAAAATTAATATAAAGGATTTCAGTATTACAGCACAATTCGCTCAAGAAGAAAAAGAATCTCATATTTGGAAGTGATTTAAATGTAATAATCTTCAAATATTCATGGCTAAATACGTTTCCTAAATGCTGTTTCCAAAATGTTGCGAGACAACAACTGTGTCCTGAGCTGATTTCAAAACCATGGAAAATAATATTGTTTCACATAAACACAGAAGAAAATGTGATATCAACAGAAATTAAAGGGGGGAAATTGTCCAGGTCTTTGTGTCAAGAATGGTGAAAAGCAGAGAGGAAAAGGCTTCAACAGGAAAGCTGGAAAAGCCAGCACGGAGAGGCAATGTCATTCCCAGCTCACCAAGACACTCGTGTGATTTGTGTGGTTATGATCTGTTCCCCCTTGGCTCCAGCAGCCACTCTCAATGCTGCCAAGAAGTAGGTCAGAAACCTATTTTTGTCCCTATTCTTCTGTGGTCCCTGCAGCAGTGAGCAGAAGGGAAGGGGTGGCTGGTGGCCGAGGGTCTGTCCTGTGCTGGGCAGAGCAGGGTGCCCTGGGCCCCCTGACAGGGAAGAGTCATGATCCCTCCAACAGCAGGGATTGCCCCGGCAGTGCCCACCTCTCTCTGCTTGCTGGAGAAGGGTTTTAAGGGAATTAGAGACTTAGTCTGTGGTTAAATGCCTAGACTAAACAGGATGAATCTGAGCCAAAACACATGCAAAGTGCCAGCCTCATCCAGTGATGCTGCACCCAGGAAATTCAGGAGGTTTTGGTGTTAACTCAGGTCTCGGTGGTCTGGGTTAGAGGGGCCTTGCAAACCCTCGTGCTGATGTGGCTGAGGTGGGGATGGAGGGGACTCAGGCAGAAGCAGGAAGCTGGGGATGAAGCAGAAGGAATTGTGTTGCGATGGAACATTTAGTGTGCTCTGGGGGTAAAAGCTGCCTGCTTCTCCTGCCGTCCCCCAGGGCTAGTGAACTTCTGCTCCTCACATCCTTCTTTTTTTTACATATATCAGCTGCCCTTTGCCCTCTGCCCCCTTGCTCTAAATTTATCAAGTTTATTAGCATAATTCAGTAAAATTTAGTAATTTTTTTCAATTTTTACTTCTCTTTGAAGTTAGCTAGAAGACATGTCAGGAAGATGCTCTGATTCTCCCACAATATCATCTAGAAATTACAAAAAACTACAATAAAATTAACCTGAAGATACTATCTCTACTATCCTTGTGGAGTTGCCTTATTTGTATCTCTGTGTTGTAAGTGCCAAAATCCTCTTCTTGTTCCCCACTTCTCTCTTGTCAATGCCAGGCAAAGGCTGCTGGGGACAATGGTTTTGCCACCCTGCTGTCCTGTGACCTTTGGAGGATGAGTGATCCATCTCCCTGCGGGAGATTTGGTGTTTTGCCACTGGTCAACAAAACACTATCCTCAAGTGAATAGTTTTACAAGTGGCAAACACAGTCAATGCTGCTGCCTCAGGGCCTGGCACAGCCTCAAAACTCAAGGGTTTGTCACCACTGAGGTGACTGCAGGAGATGCCAAGCAGGAGCTTTAATTCTAATGTGTCCCTCCCATGACATTTCCTTAAAAATATCTGCAGTGTTCAGTCCAATGCTGCGCTACTTTATCTGAGGCAATTGTGTTCTCTCTGACATGAAACAAACTGCAAAGCAGTTGCCTCATCATTCTGCCTCTAGCAGGTCTCGAGTCCAGCTTTTCAAACTGATTTTTCCCTTTTCACAGTGCACCTGTCAAGAGCCCACTCTGGAACAGAAGATCAGAGCAAATGGGGGCTGAGAACAAAAGCTGACCCAAACCTTTGACCTAAATTTAACATAAAGCCAAACGAAACCTTAGAGGTTTGTAAATGTTCATGAAACATTTCCACCTCCTGCTCCTCTCTCCTTTATCTTTGGTTTCTTTATACTTCTACACTTAAGTGTTTCTAATTGAAAGTCTAATGTAAAGCTCCCCTAAGTTAATGGAAAGGCTCTCACTGATTTTAGTGCCTTCTGATTCAGCCTCTTGAAAAAAAGGAAGTACTTTCTTTAATGAAAGTGTCTTTAAACTTAAGAGAAAATAATACCTGAAAAGAGATAAGGAGAAGCAGAGATCAAATGCAATTTTCCAGCTAGCAGCACATGTCCTTGTTCTGAACCACACCCATAAAATTCCTGTGGATACTATTATCCCAGGAAAAAATATCACTATAGAGAAACAGAGAATTGCTGAGACAATGGTGAATTGGTTTAATAAGCTTTAAAGTCTTCTTATAAGAATGGTAAATTTTCTAGGTTTTGCAATCAGGTTGTGCTTTAGAAGCTAACTGCTGGTAATCAGCTGGCATTTGTTACCTGAAGTCTCCATTTGTATGTGTGAGAGTTTCCGATGTACCAATATTGCAAAAATTAAACACATGAACACTTAAAAAGGAAAATAACTCTGCTACTCATACAATTTTTAGCTTGCTAAGTGACTCTTTTCAGAAGGAGGTAGTGATAATTTATGGGGCTTAGGTACACCTGAATTTCCCTAAACAATGCATTAAATGGTCAGAATAAGCATGTTCTCATCCAAGTTATATTGTAGATTCACAGATGAGGGTCTTGTGGAAGGCTGGTGAAACCACCCAAACAAAAATTAAGATGTGGCTCATGTTGAAAGGCTGTTACACTGTCTTTTTGCAGCTACAGGTCCTGATGGATTGCTGTTGCCAGGTCAGAGCTTGGTTTCTGTAGTACTGACCAGCCTTGAGCTCCTGTTTTGCTCATACAAATTGAGAGTTTTCTGTGTGCCTATTTTATTTGTGAATACATGCACAGTTTATCTAGGCAATTATTCCCCAATATCTGTGTAACAGACAGTTCTGGTGTTCACAGTCACAGGGTAGATGTACACAGAACATGTCCTCCAGAGGCTGCTACTTGGTGTTAATGGAAACACAGGTGTTCAAAGTGGTCCTAGGACAATGCTGTTAATAACAAGCGCTGCTTGTTCATAATGTGTCTATAAATGCATTATTTTTATATTATTCCTATGCAAATTTTACACAGCATAGGGGTTTTTTTTCATTCTCTTTTACTTTTGTCTCCTATTTGTTTTTTCCCCTTACTCCTCTTAGATTTTCTGCTTCTGAACTCCTCTGAAGTCCTCCCCAATGTCAAGGCTGGACTGTGGTGTGTGCCAGAAGCACACTCACTGTCCCTCTCCCTGTACCTGACAGCAGTGATGGCACCTGGTTCAGACACCCCTGACCAAAATGCCTTCAGAGTATCTGCTGGGTGCCTTTGTCTTTGAGGGTTTGGATAGTCCTGTCCATGCACTAACCACTGTTCAACTCCTGAAGGAAAATAAGGACTGTGACAGAAAGGTGCTGGCTGAGCTCCATGGACCATGCAGTGCAGGAGTGGCAGTGATGGAGCAAAACCACTGCACAGAGAAACCAGACACAGAAGAAATGATCCTATTTGCTTTTTTCAGCCCAAGTTGGAAGGGGAAAATTCTGTGTGTTGGCCTAGTGACAAATATATTTTGACTGTCAAAACTTAGAAAACTTTTCTTTCTCTCACAACTTGTCTTGGATCCACTGGTGTGGGTTTTGCAAGTACTTATCTCTCTGTTTCTAGAAACATACAGAGCATGAATTACTGGAAATGAAGCAAAATCTACCAGACATAAACTCAGCGCATCCTCTATAGCTCATATTCTCTGAAGACTCATTTGTCCTTTTCCTCTTTTTAGGTATTTCCTCTCTTCTCTCTGGCCTGTTCTTGTTATTTGTTTCATCAGTCATTTGTTATACAACTCTTGGCAAAATATCAGGGAAATCTTCCTGACTGTGAACGGGGAAGAGCTTTCTTAAGGGAACAACAATGGTTTCTTTACTTGGGAGAGCAGAAAACAAGTCAAGCCCAAATATTGTCTTTGCTGAGACAAAGTCTGTGAGGACAGTAATGTGCACCACTCAGTGGTGCAACTGATGAAGCTTGTCCTGTTGGGGTTTTCTTTGGGTTATTTAAAAGGTTTGAGGTGTTACTTCTCCCTGTGAAACTCACCTCATTCCTGTGCCAGTGGTCAAGCAGGCAGTGATGGAGGAATGGACTGAGCTTCTGTCTGGTGGGAACCAAGCTCCCTGTGTGTGGCTCCATGGGGGTGGTAGATCTTCTCATCTAGGGGTGGGGATGCCTTTTTGGCTACAGGCATCCCAGACAGTCATTAAAACAAGCAAACTGCATGCTTTCATCTCTCCTGGGTCCACAGCTTCCTCAGCCCAGATGAGATGGTCTTAGACCCAGTCTGAGCCTCAATAAACTTCCTGCTTTTGCAGTTTCACCCAAGGCTTGACTTTGCACTGGCATTATCCTGAGATTCCTCTGCTTCAAGCTTGTCGGGTTCCCCTCTTTCTCCTCTCCAGCTAAAGGTTTATAGCAGAGCTGCACAAGCATGTCCTAAATTCAGAGCAAACTGAAGGAAAGGCAGCTCCAGCTGCAGCTCACAGCCTGCCAGGGAGACTCCCCTGGCAGGTCTCCGATGAGCGTGTTACTACAAGTTCACTCCAACCGACAATTCCGGCCAAAGCAAAATTTTGCATGAAGTTCATATTAGTTCATATTAGCTCATGTTGCCAGCAATTCAGTAGCTCCTTCTCAGTGCTTGAACCTCAGTTGAAAGATTTATGTGCACTTGCCATGCAACCTCTCTGAGAAAGTCATGGAGGTGGGCAAGCATTTAGTTTTCCCGGATATCATGGTGCAAGTGAGTTGTGTAATATCTTCTGAAAGGGCTGAAGATTTTAAGTCCTAATACAGAGTTGTCATCTCTGCAAGTTGTAATAGCATCTAGATTAACTTCCAAAGCAGCAAAAGACACAGTAAAAGTAGTTTTATATTGTCATTTTAATTTCCACTCACTGAATCAATGAGGTCTTAACATCTATTGAATACCTCAATATTTATAAAGCTTTTCTTTTAAAAGAGTTTCTAATGCTTTGACTGCATGCATTAAAACTCATTTTGTGTGTTTTAAATGAATATAACCTATTCAAAAGCACTTTCTCACCCTAAAGCACTCTGTGCATTATAGTCTCTGTAATACCTTCAGCTGCTACAGAGATCTCACAGAGATGAGGATGTTCATGATAAATAGATTTGGGTTTTTTTAATGTTCATTTCATTTAAAAAAAAAACCAAACAAAAAAAATCCACGTTATTCAAATTTTGAAGAAGGGTTGTTGAAAAATCTCTGATTTAGTTCCTTTTGAATCACATTTCAGTGGGTTTTTAATGAATGGCAGTACACAAATATTAGCCACATAGCAAAAATTTTCTGTCCCCTTCTGACTTATTGTAGATTAACAAGGATGAATTGTTGTCTCTCCCATTGTGCAAGGTGAACACTGCATGATCTGGGCTAAGACTAATGAGCCAAACTCAGTCCTTGACTGGACCTGGAGTGAGGCAGAGGCTTCTAAGCTCCCCCCAAGTACAGCAGTGCAAAGGCAGTGACCTGCTCACACACTGCTGGGAATGTACCCTCAGCTTCTGGAGCAAAGCCACTTCCATCCTGCTGGAGAGGGCTTTGCAAAGAGGAAGCAAAATCCTGCCCAGTGCTGTGAAGAACAGACAGAGGCTTTTTGGGGGTGTCTGTGGGACGGGGCGTTTGCTATCCCCAGGAATGGGAGGCATGTCTGCAGTGGGAGGCAGCACTCACAGGGTTCCCCACTCTCACCATTGAGCATTGTTCAGAACAAACATAGATGCTGTATATGGATGTAAAGCTTAATTTGTGATTTTTACACCCACCACATTTCTTGGAGTTGACAATTTCTAAAACTCTGGGAGTTTTTATCACCAGGCTTTTGTTTTCTTTGGGGTTTTTTTCTTCATTTTATAGGAAGCTAGCAGCCCATCTTTTTTCATAATGAAACAGCATGCAAACAAACCAACCCACGCTTTGACCAAAGCAGCTGTGTAATGCTGTCGTCCCCTCAAAGGTGCAGGGCAGTGGGGACACATGTTGGGTTGGTATAACACAGTACAGCTGCACCATGACATTGCTTGGGTGGATGCTGA
Source organism: Cettia cetti (assembly GCA_013401135.1). Classification (NCBI taxonomy): domain Eukaryota; kingdom Metazoa; phylum Chordata; class Aves; order Passeriformes; family Sylviidae; genus Cettia; species Cettia cetti. Next base: position 80,649 of record VZUI01025433.1, on the reverse strand, counting down.
GAAATCTATACAAATTCCCTGGGGAAATGTGGAGTTGGGAGGAAAAAAAGCCTGCTTCTCCCACTGTTCCACTTTGCTAGAACATCCACTGCCCAACAATAAGCATAGAGTAACTTATTTTTCAGAACTGCCTAGGGCCAGCTATGACTGAATGGTTGTTTCTTGCTCCTTATAGTTCCCAAAATGTTCAGGGCATTTTCCAGGTGGAAGAAAGTTAGAGCTAAAGAGACACAGAAGAAAGGAGGAGAAGATTCAACTCAGCAGTTGTTTAGTATTAGTAGAATTTCATTCATTCTAAAATTTCAGCCCTTTCTGATGATTTCACAGTTTTAAAGAAAAAAAATATTTCTGAGCTCTCCTATGCATGCTGAAAAGCTCCTTGTTCCTCCTGCTCTGTGGCAGAAGATGCTGCATTAGGATTTGTACAAGGCTTTGACATGAGGTACATAACGCTCACCTCTGAAAATCAAACTAATATTTTCCCTGAGGATGGAAAAATGATGAGCCAGTCACCCTTTCTCTGGGAATTTCCAGCAAAAGGGAGTAGTTATGTACCTCAATCCATTGGAGAGTGGGGCAGCAATGTGGATTGTTGGATCCTCTTGTTGGGCATGGAGTGAGAGATGTGGAGATGGCAGGACTGCTGTCACCTCATGCTCTGCCATCACCAGGTGTGTGGCTTCAGTAGACAACATGAATCAAAACTCTACGGGGTCTTTTCAAACCCTACTGTACCCTGACCTACCACAAAGCTTCTCTCAAAGCTGTCCCTTCCTTCTTTACCAGCCAGAATGATTGATTTGAGTGCAAGAAGAAAAGAAATCAGACAGAACTGTCTGGAAAAAAACCCTGTAGCCCCAGGTAGGTGTTGATGGACATTCTCCATTGGCTGAAAGTTTCTTATCTATTTTCAAGGACACTTTTATTTTTAAATCTCTTTTCCATTGGACATGTACATGTGAAATCAGGTAGCAGATAGAGAGGCTGGCTCAAGAATACCCACAAGCTGCCTGATTTCTATTATATACCATAATTATAGTAGCATACACTTTGGACTGACAGAATTTCTCAGCAACAGAGTACTTTAGAAATATTAATCTCACATCAGCTCTTTGTGTTGCATATTGGCTTATTCAGCAGGTGATGTGAGCCAATATTATCATACTTTTATAGACAGAAAAACAGAGAGAGAAAGAAAGATTAAGTGACCCACCTTCCAAGAGAAAACCTAGTTAAGCTTGGGGATTACTGCCTCCCAGTGATCAAGAAATGTCTGAAATATTTCTGAGAAGCTAACATATATACACTTACAATAAATTAGAAATTATACTGGCTTAGGTTAGTCATTCACTAGTGTGAGGGACATTTTCATTGCATGGTATTGCAAAATCCAACAGACTTGGTGCTTTACACAGCAACAGCCAGATCCTCCAAAATATCACCGTGTTCCTTCATGTGCAAGTCCCACAAACTTCAGTTTCTTAAAGGAGAGCTGAATCTTTATCTGGTGATTAATATAAGCTGTGATTAGCTTGTGATTTGGCAAAAATGGCCAAAGGTTTGGCTCTTTAAACCTTGTCTTCTAACTATTCAGCATTTCCCATTCCATGAGCAGAGAGGGACCCGTACAGATGGGCCTGTTCCCAGTTATGGGGGTGGGCTACATGATGAGGAACAGAAGTTCCATGCCCATGCAACTTGTACAGCATCAAGTCTCAAGGTAACAGCATCTCTTAAATTGAACACCGGTGTTGTGGGAATTTTAGGAAATGAATTATCCCGTGAACAGTTGAGTAAACTTCAGAAGAAAAAGGTTTACATCGAGAAATTGGCTAATAATAGGGATAATGTAATTACACATTGGGGGAAAAAAGCCAAGACTTTTGTTCCTGGACTTTCTTCTCTTACATCACATTATGGATGTCATTCAAGGAAGCAACCTCTGCAGAATAGTTCTAAGTTTTAACTAATTATGTTTCAACAAAAATGAGCAGGGTCTCAGATTTTACTTGGCTTGGATGTCTAAAGGCAAATTATAAATTACGTAATAAACAACAGAATCATTCAGCATTGATTTACTTGTTTATTTTGCCATAAGAAGTGAAATTTTTATTGGAACAAAATTAAACAAAGGTTTATGTGCTTGGGTTCCCCATAGCCTTTCATACAGTACTAATATAGTAATATTCATAAATCATATCTGACTTTTCAAATTTCCTCAGCAGTGACCTAGACAACAAATGCTTAACAACTTGCTGAGAGACTTTGAAATTAAATTCAGCTGTAATATCATCATGACTAATTTATGGCAAGTTTGGTTGCTACAAAGATACACTTAAAGAAACTGAAGTACATGGTGAGGCTAAGATAAAACATGGGTTTAGTATCATGTAGTTATTCCACTAGAAAGATTTATTCTACGTTTCATTACTTTACTGAACATGGCAAACCAGTGTGTTCCTTGGGAGAGAGGAAATCTTAGATAATTAAACATGTAAATACCAGGCCTTCAACCAAGTAAAACAGGGAACACACTAGACAAGAAATTAAAACTTTATAGCTATTGAAGGAGTCTTCCCCTTGACATTTGTTAATATGAACATTCATGTAGACACATGGACTCTCTATATTAACGTGCATCTATAAATATATACGTGTTTATACATGCATACAGCCTCCTCTTTAGAACAGGCATAATAGTAAAATATTATTTAGGGTAACACAGACATTATCTGGTACAATTGGAATCATGTTTCTGAATTGTCCATTTTCTTAAGCCCATTTTTGTCCCACTGCAACTTTTGAACTTCCTGCAAGGCTCGTTATGGCAAATTGAGATTGATGACAAAGTGCAGCATTTTTAAATTATTAGCATTTTAAATTATTAGTAACAGAAACAAGCACGGCATTTTTCTTTTATCATTGCTGCTGCTAGGGAAAAGCCTCAGAATTGCTCAGCTTTTGAAGGTCCTCTCCCTGTCTTTTCTAACCCATTCTAAGGTACTAGCTGGCCAATTAAAATAATCTCTCCTTTGGAAAGCAAGCATTTGTCAGAGTTAAGAATGAAGGCTTTCTTCTACTACGTCTATTGTCCCATTCATTCATTTACATAACTACTCCAGTTTTAATCAAGTGCCTGTAGGCATATCTCTAGAAAAGTGTGTCCATAAAAATAAAGGCGGACATATCTAGTTATAGATGAACCTTCCATATGCTGTAGATCTTTTCTCACGCACTTATCTTGGTTTATCTCCACCTCTTTAAATTGGAAAACTCACAAAAATCCATCTCCTGTGAGATTTCCAAGGTTTCTTGATTTCATTTGGGTCAGAACTGACACAAAAATATGTATGTCTCAGAGCACTTCTGAGCTGCAGCCAGGAACAGGGAGTGCTGGACTGTGCCACTAAAAAAGAAAGAAAAAGATTTTTTGAAAACTCACCAAATTTTTTAACCTTAAAAAATCTAGTCTAGTTCAGTCTCGGGTATGATTAAAAGATCTGCCCTGATTTATTGGTGTCAAACAAAGTATGTTAGGGTAGAACATTACTTTGTAATGGAAAAAGTGTCAGTGGAAGTAATACCCATCAGCACTGCTTGGGCTTGGTGAGGCCTCAGCCTTAAACACTGGAGACAAGGCTATTTGAGAAAGGAAGAATGCTTTACCTGAAAGGCCATCTCCCATCTCTTAGTATCCCAGATAAAGTTGGCTGTGAAGTCAACCTCAGCATCTGGGGTTCTGCTGATAAAATTATCACAGAAATCATGAAATATATTGAGTTGGAAGGGACCCATCAGGATCATCTGATATTTGCTTTGCACCTCACCCTGGCCCTGCAAAGGAAAACGAAACAAATTTCTCATTCCCATCCCACCAGGAATGTTAAGCCATGAATAGGGAGTGATGGTTTGGAGAATGTTTCACAGAAAAAGCTTTCCATACACATAAATTTAATTTAAAAAATAGCAGTTGGTAACATAGTCGCTTCCTGCTGTCCTTTAATTTTGCACTTTTTCTTTTCTCTTGTAAATGACAAAGTAATTTTATTTTGACTTTGTTCTTATTCTTGCACTTTGTCTTACCCAGAGCAATGCTGTATTAGAGCACTGTCACAAGGACATGCCAGGGACTGCCCAGAGACAAATGGAAAATGAAATGTAAGTGATGCAGGGGAGTCAAGCCTGCTGCTAATAACCCAGCCTGTTTCAGACATACTTGTCCTACCATCATCCTTCTGAAGTATTTTAATAGAACCCCTATGCAAAGGGAGACCTTAATAAGACGCCTACTCCTGCCCTTCCTGAAACCACCATGTTCATTTTTCTTCTAAACTTTCAACTGTGGTAACTTTTGGCTTTTTAAGCTGATTTATGACCCTTTGAGATGCCATTGAGGTTATAGTTGAGGCCTTAAACTGGACAAAATTAGTAGCAAATATAAATTTAATTTGGTGAAGTTATGATAAAAATTACAGAGAAAAATCAGCACTGACAGAAAAGCTCTTGCGTGAAAAATTATGCTGGGATTAGCAGAGTCCTCTGCACCTATACATATTTCTTCTAGCAGATATTCTCCCTGTCCTACTTTTGGGCAATTACTTTTGATCAAAATGCTGCAGACTAAAAAAAGGTGGTCCTCATTTTGTAGTGCTTGTTTTAGGCGAACAAAATTGTCCTCTGTCTTTAGATGTTTAATGATTATTTGAAAGCAACTTGATGAATAGAAGACCGTGTACTCCCACTTGGGGCAAATGTATTTTTTAGTGATTTATAATAATTAATCTTTGTCTAAGTGGAATGCATTAATTTCTCCTACTGGTGGTGACTGTACCTCTGTTTCTTTTCCTAAGTTAGATGGTTCTGCTCCAGAGGCATATTTGCTGATTAAATTGGACTGCAACCGGGTACTTAGGTTATGTCACTGTTACCAAAACGATCTTTTAAAGAACACAGAGTACTTGTTTTTGCTACTCTTACGTGCTCCACATTTAATCACAGATCTTTGTAGCTTGTTATTTCTAAAATTCAGATTACTGTGACTTAAAAGCCTCTCTGTCCTTGCCAGTGCTTAGTGACATAAAATAAACCCACATATTAAACAAAGAACCACAAAACTTGTCAAGTCGCACTGAGGAATGGAAAGGAAAAGCAAGAATGTTTTACAGCGATTTGAAAATGCCGTCTGCAGCACAGCTATAAAGGGAAATGCTATAATAAGTTGATATTATCCATGTAGCCAGAACTGTGTTTCTGAGAGCTCTGTTATCCACAGCAGCACCCCTGGGGCAGGGGCTGCCTGTTGAGTGTGGTGTCCCAGGGCATGGGTGAGGCACAGACACCCAGCAGGAGTGGGTTCATGCCCTGAGGAACACACAAGTGCCACTGGGCAGCAGGAGAGGGCTCGGGAAAACAGAGGGAAAGATTCCCCACTAGTCTCCTGCTGCTTCTTGGCAAGACCAGTCCCGTTTGCTTCTCCCCACCCTTCTGTGGGCTGGTCGAGACCCTCGGGCTCACTTGTGGCCAGCCCTGAGCTGCCAGCACAGAGCAGTGTTGCCATTTTCCTCCCACTGCCTCCTCCTCCTCCTCCTGGTCACTGGGGACTGCAGAGGGATGGAGACAGAGCTGGCAGGGCCTCGATGCTTGACGGACTGAAGTGCTCCAAGTTCCTTTTTTAGTAAAATTGCTTTGTCTCAAAAGTGCTGCAGGGAAAGCCCGCTCACCCTCCTTGCTCTCGGCCTGCTGGAGGTGCCAGGATGATTTGCCAGAAATATTCCTCTTCCCCAGAGATGGAACACTCCGGGGTCCTTCAGCCTGTGTCCCACACCCCAGTTCAGTGTTAGGTCTCCCCAGGACAAGTGGCCTGTCCTCCAGCCCCAGCATGTCCCTTTCTGGTGAGGCCTGGTGGCAGCATTGCTCCTTTGTTCTTTTAAAACGTGGCATCTAAGGAATGGACAGAAACCAACAACTCTTTTTTTCTTTTTGGCCTGGGATAACGAATAGCTTGTGTGCAGCTGTAAAACACTGCTCTTGGGCAGGGTTTCACTGGCTGCAGGATGAAGGGCTCTGCACATCTTCTTTAGTTCCTTCCATACCCAGTTTTGCCTTTTCCTTGCTGTTCCTCCACAGCCCATGATGGTGCTGCTGGGGCATGGCCAGGGTGCCAGAGAGGAAAATTATACCAAGTGGTGATGGGGCAACTACCTGCCTCTGATTTTTGTTGTGCTCCATTCCCAGTTCTGATGCCTTCTGATTTCAGACAGGGCTTTGGCCCTAAGTCTTTGCCAGAATTTCACCACATGAACTATTCCCTTGTCCAGACAAACACCTCTTCCAGGTCAGATGATAGATTGGGATGGGGATGACTGATACCAAGCTGGCCTCAGTGGAGATGCCCAAGGAAGGCAGTGTACACAAGTGTTGTGAGGAGTGAGTGGGTTGGTGGACAGGGACCAGAACCAGGTAAAAGGGGCTTTGGTTAGAATATGGGAGTCAGGGAGATGCTGGAAGCTAATGAGCTGCTAACAAGGCTGATAAAGAAAGTGTGGAGATAAATACAATGAGAATTAAGCAGGAGAGATGGTTGGAGACTGGGTGTAGGGATCCACAAAGACATAAACAATGAAGATAAAACAGGAACGGAATTAAGGTGAACAGGACAAATTTACCTAAGAGATGAGGTTGCAATGAGGGGTTGCAGGTAAGAAGAAGCAGACTTACATTCAAACATTTAATGAACTGCTGTTATCTATCAGGATGTTGTTTCCTCCAGTGTCTGTTTGGAGCTCAATGCTCCTGGTTAAGCTCCAAGCTCTGGCAAATAGTCTCTGCCTTTCCCATTCCAGAGGCCACCTCCATCTCTGACAGTATAGAGCAGGTGCTTGCTATAGCACTGTCTGTGTGGCTGCATGAGAAGTGGGTGAGAGTGACTTTGGCTTGGGGGAATGATGTGCTGCACAGTGATGCCATCCTTGGTGACATGGCAGGGTACCTCATGGTGTTGGAGCAGGTTGAAACCATATTTTTATTTATATTTTGTTTATTTATTTCTAAATAAATTGTCATCTGCCATGCTGGGTGGCTCTGCTCTAGTGCCAGATCTTGGAAGTATCATGTTATCTTCCATATTCCTCTTCCCAGGTGATGGGAGGTGAGTGTGGGACTTCAGGGCAAGGCAAGGTGGTCCTTGATTAAGGTTTCATGCATTTGAGTGCCCTCCCGATGAACTGGGTTCAGTTTCCTCAGTTACCCAAACTAAACTCTTTCAGGATGGTTGCTTCTGTGGTTTTGGCCAAGGATTGGGGTTTTTTGCAGATGTTGCATATTCCCAGTTGAAATAGATACTAATGATAGCTGAGTCTTACATGTACAGTGTAAAGGCCCTTGTGAAGTTTTTTGGACAGTTTGGACACCCTAACATTTCTGAAACTTTTTATTTTTATTATTTCTCATCCCTCCCTGGTCTCACAACATGTGATTTAGCAATAGTAATACTTTTGTTGTTTTGCATGATCCACTTATGAGAAGTACAGAAAACCCATGAGGATATGAACGATTTTCTCTTATGTACTCAAGCAACAGGCAGCAAGTAAGGTATGGTGCAAGGCAGTAAACAGCAAGTAGAGAACCAAAAGTAAAATCATTAACATATATCCTCCACACTGTGCAAATGAAGGACAGAAAACTCCTAGGAAAATCTCAGGGAATTTAGCTGCCCTTGCTTAACTCCAGTTAGTGTGAAGATGGTGCTCATATAAGTCCTTGTAATTCTGGGTATGTAATGTCCCATTTACACTTCTCATTTGACATTGGATCGTATTTATTCTGACACAAGGTGTTATGTTGCACTGTGAATAAAACAGCCAGTTACTGGCAGAGTAACTCCTATGGGCCTTGAGGGATGGTGATGTTACTGGCCTGTGCATTAGAGGCTGAAGATGGCTATTTAGTTTCTACATCTCTGAATCCTGCTGGGAACCTGAACTGTTCACCTGAACACTCATTTTTTATGTGTTTTCTACTAAGACAGTTTTAAAGCATCTCTGAACTATAGCTTGTTTGTCATAAAGGAGGAAAAAAACACACTAAATGGGAATTTAAAAAAAGGATTTTCTTTGTAACTTCAGCTCCTCATTAGGAGGTTTATGATCAGGCTTAGGCAAAGCTTTCCTTGAATTATTTTAAGGTTCTAATGATAAAAACCTTGGGGAGGTCATGCACATGAGGGATTTAATGCCCATTCAGAACCATCTGGCATTAGATTACATGCAGGGAAAGAACAAAATCTGGCAGTAGTACTTATCTCCATTAACCCAGTGTACAGGCTGATATGATTGTAGCAGAGAAAATACCCTCACTCTTTTACCAGGAAGAGCTCTTAATAGACCTGGGCTAAATTGGCTTATAAAACCAAAGACTGATTGAAGCATGGATCTGCCATCTCATTGAGTGCATTTGTTTTGGCTTTTAATATGTATTTCATATCTCTTTAACCTTAACAACTAATATGTTAAGGTATAAAATATTGCTGGGATGAAGAACTGTGTTTGCAGCTCCTAACTTACTCTGAGTTAGTAATGTAATCATAATGCTGAAGTAGAGCCTGTTCCCATGTTGCTCCTGCCTCTTCTCTCGAGCATCAGAGAGTGCACAGTCCCAGTGACAGCCTCAGGAAAACTCCTGCTGATGTCAGTTGTGACAGGTAACCTTCCCTCCAAGACTCTGAACCACCCATGTGCTTAAGCACGTGCTTGGCCTGAAGCAAACTGACCAGTGAGTGGTTTGGTCCAAACCCAGTTGAGAGAGTGAACAATGCCAGGGAGCTGATCCTTTCTCATCCAGATTAACTGCCTTTCACCCCACCTGCTGGGCAGGTTCTCTTCAGCTTCCTGAGCTGCTCATTACTGCTGCACCATTTTCATCTTGTCATACTCCCCCAGGATCCTCCATGGAGGGTTTCTCTCTGCCCTCCAAATTTTTGTCTCCTCTTCCCTCCTTTCGCAGCTTGGTGCAGTCTGATAGCTGCTCTCTTTCAGGCAATGATATGATTCACTTACTACATGGCAAGCAAAACCATATGGAAGACAAGATAAAGGCCATTTATCTTGAAGTCTACTGAGATGTGAACATCTCAGATTAAGGCTGCAGTTCAGCCAGGCTGTCTTGCACATGTTGCTGTCATCTCTTTCCACCAGAACAGAGATGGACTCCTGTGTCAGCCAAAACAATCTTCTTAGCTTGTCATCTGCTTTATACTTAACACAGCCTTGCATGCAAAACATTCAAAGGAGAAAAGAAAAAATATTCTTGTTATGTCTTTTCCTTTCTTCTGAGAAGCCACCTGTGCCAGCTTTGCCTTTGGAAACTGCTGTGTGGTGAAGAAAATTGCTATCATCGTGAGATAGAGCTGAGTTTGGTAAATGCTTCATGCATCAAGCTTGGAAAAGGAACATTTGTTCTACATTCATTGATAAATGCCTCTCCCTGAGTGGCTGAAAGAGGATCATAGAATGACTTGTGTTGGAAGGAACCTAAAGATCATCTTTTTCCATCCCTTCCATGGGTAGGCACACCTTACTCTAAACCAAGTAGGTCAAAGCCCTGGCCTGGTGTAAATATAATGGATTATATTATTCAATTAATAGCTGCTTTAAGGAAGGGAGACCCAGCAGGGTGATGTCCCAATGATGCTGGCTGTGCAGCCAGGTGAGGGGCAGCAAGAACAGCATGTGACCCAGGACACTGCTCCGAGGTGCCCTGGTGCCTCCTCAGCTGAGGAGGAGCTCAAAGATGTAACCAGGTGTTTAATGCTCCTGATCTGACACTGTCTCCCTGCTTCCTTTCTGCTGGGAGTCCCCACCAAGAAATGAAATGACAGCTCATCTAGTCTGGGGTGAAAGCCTCCATCTTTCACACTTCTGGAGAACTAAGAGATAGGGTGCTGGTGGATGTCCCGCAGTGTCTGCTGGCACCTTTCTGCTTTCTTCCCTGTGGTTGTAGCACATTCACTGATGGATTTATGCTGCAGCTAGAAAACAGATCCCAGGGCAGCTTTTTCCCTGACTTCATGTTATAGACACAATTAGACTCCCACAGCCATTTGTATCTGGTTCTTTCTATCAGCAGAAGGGTTTTATTACCTCTCTAAAATGGTGCTGAAGGGGAGCAAAAGACTGGCAACAAAAGGAAGGGCTGGAACAGGAACACAAAGGAGCAAAGGGCAGGAGGCTGCCATGAGACCAGGCAAGCGAGAGCAGGCAATTAATGGCAGGTATCAAAAGGGCTGATGGAAACCACCAGTTCTCCTATGAGAGCTCATCTTTAGAGTAGGAGCTGCCATTGGATCACAGCAGGGTCACTCTGGTCTGAAGGGCATTTTTAACAGGGAGAAAACTTTCTCCCAAATCCAATTTTGAACTTTGTAGAATGAGCTTGCAAAGGTAATGTCAGACCTTCAAAGTAGCTTATGTTGTGGTGCAGTAAAAATGTGCAAAAAAGATGCAAGCAATTATGTTTTAAATAAACACTCACCGTGTTATTAGAAACTACCTGAAAAGATACTTCAGCAGTGTAAAATCCATCTTTCAAACATGTTATCCCAGCTGTCCTGTGTGAGAAACTGGGAATCAGAGGGTTTGTGAAGTGTGGGAATCACTGAATAATTCCATGCAGGCAGTACCAAGCTCTCAGCTGCTTTCCCAGACTCCTCATGAAACTCTCATATTCAGGTCCCAGTTTGTTGTTACTTTGCCCCAATTGTGCTGAGAGCCTTCTGCCTGTGCAAGACCCCTCCTGCTGAACAAGTCAAGGTAAATGGGAAGGTGGGCAGGGGAGGAACAAAAAATGATTGAGAGGTATAGCAGATTATCACTCTGCTGTCTACTGATTCTGGACTGAGCTGAGAGTAAGTATCTTTCATATCCTGCCTGTCACAGCCATCCTGAAACAGCCAGGGTACTTCACTTGCATAAGCAATGCTGCAGCCACCTTTCAATCACTGCTCTTGGAGAACTGCTCAAACTCTCATACTTTGAATGACTCCAGCTGTTCTCCACTACCTCAGAGATACCATGAAAAAGCAGTTCCTTACACTAAGATCACTTTAGTGATATCAAAGGGTGTGGAAGAAGACTGCTAATTAGTAAACACCCAAGGTATGAAGATATAAATAGCCCTGGAGCAGTGAGAACAGATCCAAATATGCAGACTAACATTATCTTGGGATTGAAAGCATTACATTTAGGCTGTTTCCACTAGAGAAGAGTGATTGAACATTCCTGTTCAAGGGCTTGTTTTGATTGATAAATCTCCTTGTTGGATTGTGCAGCATATTATCAATTTATTGAGCCACCTGCCAAGGCTGAGCTAGGAGCAGCAGTAGCAAGAACTTAGTCTGGGATGAGCAATCATGAGGGAAATTTCTGGCTTGTACTTTTACTTATATAAATAAATACATATCTCAATTCCCCTTGCCAAAAGTCAAAAATGTTTTGGGGGTCCAGCTAAAAGGCAAAAAGTTTGTGATAAACAGCTGATGTTCATTAAGTGAGCATTTGTTTAAAAAGTGAGCTTATTCTACCCAATGTGCTTGTGGTAGAAGGGAAATATCAGGACTGGGAGAGATGGAAATCACACAATTGCCTGTTCTTAATCTCTTTGCATACTTAGGAGCCACATCCCTCATCTCATAGCCCTGGCAACAGTTTGTTCTCTCTTCATTCCAGCACAACTACAACCAGCAAACCAGTCAGCTGCTCTTAAATGGCCCTCCTGCATTTTGACATCGTTTACTGCACTCCTCCACACTTCCCATTGGGATTACTTATGGGGTTTTTTAGTCTCCTACACTGAGTCTCTTGAAGGTTACACAAAGCAGCCACTTGCAGTGGCTTGACAGCACTGTCCCCCTATGCTAAATGTAGAGATCTTCGGTTTAAAGTGAAGGCTGTCTTAAGGGAAAAGGAGGGAAAACACATAAACTAAACCAAGCTTCCCTTCAAAATACCAGCCCAGCTGTAAGTGTGGACTTGCACAGCTGTTCCCAAGGCAGGATCTGAGCATTGTGCATCAGGAGCACTCCTGCAGGACCACACAAGTTTACTGCTGTTCTTAAATCCCAGCCTCACAACTGCTAAATTCCTGCCAAGTTGTTTGAGATGGGGGTACCTGGAAGTATTAGAGGAGTCTGCATTGCATCATGAGAACACTATTTGCACTTAATTATGCATATCCCCCCCCTCCCAGCAGACAGATGCTGCATCCACAAAGTGAGAAAGAAACACAGTTTTCAAGTGGAATCTGACAGCAAGAAGCCAAAGAACAGGCTTCAGACAATCCCAGCAATGGAGATCCTCATGGTATTGCACAGTTCAAACCAGTGGATGTTGTTTCTCTCTGCAGCAACAATTCCCATCTATCCCAGTCCAACTAACATCCTAATTCAAACAGGTTGTCTTGCACTTCTGCCTCCTTGTGCAGGACTGCTGGTGGAGAGGTCCTGACCTCCGTTCTCTCCCTTGGGCCCCCTCTGTGAGTCCATCTTTTAGCCAAAAGTCTGGATGCTATCTCCTGCCAGGTGTTCTGGATGGTTCTCATCATAACAGCCCTGCCCAAAGCCTGTTAAGATCCCTCACCAGGATTACCCTGCCTCTGTGTCTGAGGCAGTAACTTAATAGGCACCAACTGGGCTAATTCATATTTTAAAGCAGACAGGTCTTCCAGGGATGGATGCTGGGCGGGCAGCAAAGCCTCCCATCAGTTTTGCTGGCCCACAGCACAAACTGCAGCATCACCCTGCTGTGTTTGAGCAGAGCAGATGCCCTGTAAACAGACACAGCTGGTAGGTGAACACAGATCCATCACCAGCCAACACCTGCTTGAATTAAATCCCAGTCTGTTTACTCCTTGGAATGGCTGGAAGACAAAGTTTTTCTCCTTCATAGGGCAATCCCAGGCCGTACTTGCAACAAAAGTGCAAACCAGGCTTTTGGAAGCAATTCACTGGACGTGTGAGTCTCCAGTGGCATGTCTAACTTGGGCTCATTACTGACAGGCCTGTTGTTGTGTGTACCTAGGGGCTTCACCCTTTCATCCTCCCCTCATTTACACGTCAAACCCCCCATCCCCTGATCCAAGACAGGAAATTTCTTTTCTGTTTGCATCAAGCCATGGAGATGCAGACACTAATCTGGCACAAACCTGGGCTGCTGCATGGAGGTGATGCTTTTCTCACCATCTCCCTCACACTGGCTCTACAATTCATGGGTTTGGGCTTTAATTCTGTAGGTACTTTATAGAAGTCCCAAAAGGTATGATGGAAAAGTATTTTTATAAGACATGATACAGCTGAGTGAATAAAGTGAATGATCCTCTACTCATGAAATGCAAATTTATCAAGGAAACTTTCAGTTTATCTTGTTCAACAATTTTGCAGATGGGGATTATTGCCTTGGGTGAGGAATTCCTCCATGTTTTGTCCTGTTCATCTGCTTGGAGCCCCTTGACACAAAGTTTGAGTTCCTGCAGCTGCTTCTCTGTAGGCTGGCTTTCTATACAAAACAGGGCCTCTGCTCCAGTTTCATTTTAAAACTTAGTCTAACTAAATCTGTCACTTCTTTGGGCACATTCTGGATTTATAAACAGGAGAAGGAAAATATATGTGAGCAAAGTGGCACTTTGACATTCTTCAAAATTTTAAGTGTTTTCAGGTGGGTGTGTGAATTCATTCTGTAGATGAGTCAACACTTTTTAAAGCATATTCATTTTAATATGTATTAGGGCTCCAATAAAACATTGAGATGCTTAAAAATTACCAACAAAACCCCACAACAAACAAAAACACACCCCAACCAATAGTTTAGTTTTCCTGTTTGCTTTGGCATGTGATTTAAACACATTCTTCTCAATACACCGAGGCTAGTTGGTGTCTTGCTTATTTGACACATTCAGAAAACATATGTGTCTAGCTTTGCAGCTGAAATGTGAGACATTACTGCAATTAAATGTTTATATGCTGAGAAACACAGTGTCTTTATACAACACAAGGCACTGTGTACAATGCATATTAAACACTAGATATTCAATGCACACTGAATAATGTTAGGTGGAAAATGTTTCTTTTGCTACAATCGTAATTGTTCTCTTTATAATTCTAGGAAGTTATCCCACACTCTCTGTTTTAAATGTGTTTCCAGATTTAATGAAGTGTCTGGTTTAATGATGTGTCTGTTTTAATGACATAGGAATCCCAGTTAGAAAGCTTCATTATGTGAAGATGAGAAGAGGGGGGGTTTCATCCCAAATCCTGTTCCCCTATGAGGCAGCAGCTCAGGTTTCCTTCTGTTCTGGAAAAAGTACCACGAAGATGATTTCATGGATATCACAGCTTTTCAGCTTTCTCCAGAATATGGCAAACTGGACAGTAGGTGGAAGTCTTCATGATTAAATTCCTTTCAGAATTGGGAAACTGATATTCATTCATATTCAAGGCTTCTGAATCTGATTGTGTGTCATCTGGCCATTTAATTATTCAATAAGCAGTGCTGGCCAAGGAATGTAAAGTGAAATTGTTGTAAATTAGCTGTGGTATGAGACAGTCCTTATAATTGATGTTGCTTTTGCACAAACATTCTCACAACTTCCTGGCATTGAATTAATTCTGTTTTTCACATTAGTAGCCAGTTAATATTCAGTAGTGCAAGATCTCTTACCTGCATTAGGGGTATTTTTTGTTGTGAGGAGGAGGACATGCTGTACTTCAAAGTGAGTTTAATTCAGCTGCTGCATGGGCAGTGACTTGCCAGAATGAAAGCTATTTTTGTGGCTCGAACAAAAGAAAAGCAATTGAGATTTCGTGGAAAATTGTTTGGATCCTGCTGCAGCTGGGAGGCTGGAAGTGTCTGTCTCTGCAGGACTCCTTCTGGACATCCCTTCTGGTTACACATGTGCCTAACTATTCCGTGGAACTGGGCCCTCAAAGCAAGCAGAAACACCCACACACTTCCACAGACTATCCAGGGACACAAACACTTTCCAATCTTCCCCCAGAAAAACTCGCCTTGTCCTTGCCTTGCTGAGAAGCCCAACCTCAGTAGCAAAGACAGCTCTGCCCAGATCACCCAGAACTGCTGGTGTGGGAGGAACAGATCCCTGTGCAGCTCTCAGGGAGCATCTGAGGTGCTGGCTTTTCCTCTGGCTGCAGAATACATGTCCTGATGCAACTGAAGGATTTTTGGATTCTTATTTTATTAGTGTTATTCCAGCCAGAATCTGCATCTCATCCCAAACCAGATGCATACAGCTAGAGCAGTGCAAGGGTATACTCAGAGGGTATAATCTTTTCTTAAAGCAAGAATAAATGTTAGTATTCTCTGAGCTGGGAGAAATATTTATTAGATGTGCTTAAGCATGCTGTAGGATCAGGCAAGAAAATGAACTGTGACTCTTAACTCATGTTGAAGGTATGAGGAAAGATGGACAGCAGCTGGCTCCTGCCTGGATACTCTGCCTGAACAACAAAACGAGTTAGGTCAGGGTTTTCCTCACTCTGAACAACAAAATGAGTTAGGTCAAGGTTTTCCTCACTCATGCTCTTGTTGGGTCACTTGGTCAGAGCTGGCCTGCTGCCCTGCTCTCTCCACTGCAGCATCAAGCATAGAAGTGGAGGTTTTGCTGCTCTGTGAGGCTCAGCAAGCTGGGGATGTTCTGCCTGGCCAGCAGGACAGAAAACCTTCTGTGGCGTAGAACTGCCTGCTGAAAACGTTATCATGAAGCAAAAAGCTTAAAAGATATTATTTATTTGCTTGCTTAAATTTGTTCTCTCTATTGTGTCAGACAGGCAGACTGTGCCTACAGGGCATGAGGAGATGCCTGGAGGGAAGGATGTGCCTCTGACTGCCCAAAGCCCAGGTTTTCTCCATGTGCAGCACATTCACTTCTGTGTGGCACTGAATTGATGCTGCACTTCCAGCCTGGCCTGAAACCCCTGGCCTGCACAGCTGGGTGAGTTGTGAGTGTGGTTCTGCTGAAGCAGATTGAAGGGCCAAACCTCCCTGAGTGCCAGGCCAGAGGTGCTGCTCCAGAGCTGCAGGGGCAGCAAAGGCACCGTGCTGTGCCAGCCCAAACATCGGCCCCAGAGAGCCAGGAGAACCTGGAGTGGCCAAAAAAACCTCCTGGCTTTGAGCATTTCCAGGGAGGATTCTGTGCACCCACTGAGGTTCTGCCAGTGAAACCTGAAGGTTGATGAATCCCACTTCCTTTGACTTGAATGGCTTTTTTGTAATTTTTTTGCCACTTTTGCTTAAAGTTTGTCAATTTTTTTGAGAATACCTGGGTGAAATTTCTTTTTTCCGTTAGAAAGAAAAGGAAAATGTGCACATTGAAAGATGCAAAAGGCATTCAAGAAGTGGACAGAACATCATTTCAGGCATTCTGAGCAGTGGGATTGAGAGAAATCATCTATAGCATCTGTTTTGATATTAGAGTGGTTTTAAATTGTAGAGTTTCACTAAACAATTCTGAGTAAATTTTTTCTTAGGTAACTTTTAATCTGTTCCATTGTTTTCTCAGTCATTATTGCTACACTCTGCCAAACATCAGTTGTGTAACTACAGCAAGACACTTTTAGCTAGATAAACCAATGCTTTCTCATAACACTGCAGAAAAGAAATATATACAAATAAATAGATTCGGGGACAATTTGTTCAACAATAATCTATAGCACAGAGGGGATTCTGGAGTCATCTTCAAAGTATATGTTGATGTTCTTAAAATGACCTATGAACATCTCTCTGGTCTGCAAGAAGTCCAGAGAGGTTTTTGATATAATAGATTTGGGTTATTAAATTACTCTTGGAAATGTGGAGCTGACCTCCAGTGGCAAATATTTCGTGAAAACATTGGCAAACATTTAAGCTGGTGAATTTTCCTCTAGTGCTTCTTTCCTAAAATCTAAATAAACACTAAAAATACATTGGATGGGGCAAGAAAACACAATAAGCCCATTTTGTTTCTGATACTTGATACTGTCTAACTGCTAATAAATACTGGACACACCTACTTTTAGCAGATACTCCAAGATGCTTTCGAGCTTGCATGTAAAATGGGATGAAATTACCATCCCTTTTGTGATGATTTAGCCTAGAGCTAGTGAGTAACCTCAGCTCTTCATTGCCCAATGCAGACCGACAGGAACGTGCCGGGTTCGGCAGCGCTGGGATGGGAAGGGATTCCTGGGGACAGATTTTTGGCTCAGAGAGAAGCAGTGAGCGGTGGGGGGTGACAGGGCAGACGAGCACCCCGAGCCGGGACACTCCCCTGAAATGAGCCTGGTTTGGAGACCTGCAGGGGCGTTTCCACCTCACAGCTGCCACCCCAACAACCAGACTATACTGGCAGGAGCTCTAATCTGATGGATGCTTCACTTTTTATACAAATTAAGCAATTACAGCAAGAGGGAGAAAAAAACCCCAACCATATAATGAGCAGAAAAAGGACGTGAACCTGAGCCTCTTGCACTGAGTACTTGCATGTGTATTTTTTAAATTAAAAAGACTGTTTTGATTTTGATGATTAATAAGCCCAGCTCAAAGAGCTCAGGTGATGAATTTCTTGGTGCTTTCAGGCTCTTTACAGAGAATTTTGATTAAGTCCTTCAGTAATGGCCTGAAAAATTAAGGTGTTTTCCTTATGACCTTTTAAATTTCCAGACTCAGCGTGCTATAATAAAATCTTTGCAGAATCTGATGCCCTACTCTATGTGACACTTGTTTGACATGAATTCCCCGAGAGCAGATTCCCATTTGACAAGCTGAGTTTCTCCAGCATTGCCCAGCTTCCCCAGCAGCTTTTGCTGGAGAAACCCAGTCTGGTAACTGATGCTGCTGCAATCTCTTCATCCCCTGGGTACCCTTTAAGGTACAATCCTATATTTGGCATTTTTCCTGGGCAGAAGGGCCCCAAGGTCCTGTTCCTTAAACCCAAAACTTCATGCTACAGTAGTTACGTGCCTCCAGGCATATTGTTAGAGTTCATTAAAAAAAAAAAAAAAAAAAAAAAAAAAAAAAAAGGGAAAGAAAAAAAAGAGTGATAAAGAAGCATGGGACACTGGAATAGCAGAGATATGTTTTAAGCACAGGAAATGTTATTTTTAAACAGCTTGAGAGGGTTAAAACAACAAAATCCTAAACTCTTCCCAGCAGACCCCATTCCCATCTCCTCAAAAGCACAAGGTCTGGACAGCATCCCCAGGCCAGATCTCCAATCCTGCTTTCTGAGCCCTGCCTCCTCAGCTGTGCCTGTGGAGGGGCTGTTGGCAGACTGGCCCCTTTTCACACTCAATTTCTGGTCTTCCGGCTCAGTCCAAGTCATCCAGCAGTAGTCACAGAATAGAATCATAGAGTCAATAAGGTTGGAACAGACCTCTAAGATTGCTGAGTTCAACCATAACTCTTAATGCTATAGTTTGCTACAGTCTTTCCACTAGGTATCAAACTCTTTAAAAAAAACCCAAACTCTTTAAAAAAACCCCTCCTTATAATTCATATTTCAGGCAAAAAAGCCTGAAATATGAATTATAATGCAAAAAAAAGTAAAATAAAGTGGGGGGAGGGGGGAAACCTGAAGGTCTGCAAGGCAAAGCTAAGATCACTGTTATTCGTATCGTGTTTCCTAGTGGGAAATGTTGAGATAATTCTAAAAACAAAACAGTAGCTCTTGACTCAGATCAGATCCCAGAATCCTGATGTTCCTGATGTGTGGGAAACAGAACTGCATCTCTGCCATGCACCCCAGAGTCCTTTTCCTTGCAGCAAGGTAATCAGCAGTTCCCTGGTCATGAATTAAAGCACTGCTGCAGATGTAAGCACAATATATTGACACGACTGTGTGCTGTGTTTTACAGTCACTTCACTGCTTTCTGCTCACCTCAGGAAAACATGCAATTTGCTCATTGTTTTGCCATGTGCTCCATAGCATTAAGAGGAGTGATCAGTGATAAAATGGTAATAACTAAGCAGGGAGTGCAACTCCACTTTCTCGCTTCAGCTTGCCAAGACTGGGGAGCTGACTAAGCACAGTCCAGGCTGGGAGTGGACAGAGAGCAGATCTGGTTATCTTATATACTGAGTGCAAACACCCCGGGGGAACTGCAACCTGAAACTAGCTCAAGTGGTTTGGCACACAATGTGATAGAACCTTCACATCAATAGCATCACCTATGAGATGCAAGACAAAGGCCATGCTATTGTATGGAGTCTTTCTTCCCCCCGGGCAGAAATGGATCCTGCTTCCTCAGTGCTTGCCAGCTACCCAAGTTGTTTAGTAATTATTTAACTTCACACTGATGAATGAATGGTAAAACTGAACCAGAGCTGCAGAACACAGTTCAAAGAGTTCAACTCTTCAACAAGATGAAAAGAATGGATAATTCATGGGTAAGCAGTGTCCAGAAATGCGATATGAAAACGCTGATAAATGATAACTGAATTTCTTAGTTTCAAGAAAGGAACACATGGAATGGATAAAAATTGAAGCATAAGGCATTAGCACTCAATGGCCTTGCTTGTCACATGACACTGATTTCCTGGCTATTCAAGGGAAAATTTTGGGGCTTGCCATTCTTGCACCACTGATGGAAGCATTACCCTTTCTGCTCCAGAGCCTGCCTACAGCTCTGACTCTTCAAAAGACCAACCTATGCAAGGCCCCTCTTTTCTGTAGCATCCTTTTGGGAGTGCATGACACACAGTCCCTGCCCCTACCTGTCTGCATTGGGTTTGACCATGGAATAACTCATTTCATCTCACCAAAGCAAACAATCTATGTGTCAGAAGTTCCATGCCTACCATTCTGTGAATTCTCACTTTGTATACAGATGTTATCAGTGATATGTTTTACCTCTAATCAGAAGTTTCTAATCAGCCTCCTTACATTTTTCACTTTTTTTAACCAGGGGCTGCAGCAAAATAATATGCTCCAGTGAGTGTGTGTTCTAAAAATATTTTTTTTTTTTGTAACAGGAAAGAACTTGAAAACCTTGAGCCAGGGCAGTTCTTTGTACTCCTTCTTTTAGTTTTGCCCTTATTTTGACAGTTACATCTCTATCTGCTCCACAGGCTGCTGCAGAGGGAGCAGCTCCACCCTGATCCAGAGGTGGTTCCGAGGTTATGAAAATTTACTCACCGATTCACTCCATGCACTGTGGCTCTTGTGAAATGAATTCACTTAGAAGTTTAATTACTGAAGATTAAATATATGACAGTAGAGGTAGACTGGAACATAATACTGATGCTCAGCCAACCTTGAACTGCACGTTTGACTTGCTCAGCAAAACCCCATCAGATTTGTCAAACCATCAGATTCGCCCTGGTATGTTTTCAGTCTGGTGTTTGCAGGGGCTGGCATTTTCTTCTGTGATTTTTGTGATGCTAGAAAATTATGCTAAAATACTGAAGTCTGCATCTCCTTTTCTTGGCTTTGAAAAAGTGCTCAGCTGTGGATTAAAGAAAGTTAGTACTATATACACAGTGGCCCTTCATGCAATCTCTTTGAAAGATGCTTTTCCAGTTTTATTTTGCTAACAAAGGCATGACATACATGGGTCAAACCCCACTTTCAGCTTTATTGTGTCGTAAAAAAAAAGTGATAGTTGATGGAGAAGGACAGAAATATGTAATGAAAATAATAAAAAAAGAGAGCTGAGCCAATAAAATCCCAGAAGGCAGAAATGGGAGCTGTAAAATGAAAAAAAAAAAAAAGTTTAGAACTATTTTAATTAAATTTTGTAAGAAGAAATCACCCATTTTGACTATGAGGAAGCAATCTGTGACAACCCAGGCACTCTTTCTTTTTAACCCAGACTGCTAATTACTGTGGATGGATTTCACCCATGCACTTGCTTGACCACTTGCTTGCACTGGGAGCAGATTATGTCCCTGTCCCTGACCAGTTCCCACCTGGGAATATTTTGCACAGATCATGCTTCTCCCCTTGGATGTGCATTGGGTTGTACAAACCAATATCCCCCTGCATCTGCTGCAGAGGCTGGGAGGTGTGAGTGTGACTAACTTCTCCCCTGGGGCACAGAAGCGAGGAGCAGTTCCTTGCCCCTGTGCATCTCTTGAGGCCAGGGGAGATGGAAGGGCTCCAAAGGCACTTTTAGAAACACCTCCTGCCCTGGATCATAGAGTGACACTGAGACAGGGCCTTGTTCATTCTCTAGGACAGACCAGCTGGGTCTAGGCTGCTCCCTACAGATTCCCATCCAAGCTGAACCCAATTACTGAGATGTCTCACCTGCCCAAATGACTGCAGGGGAGAAACCCACAGCTTACCTGTGTGGGGTGGAGCATTAGGAGTACGATCTGGCTACATGAAGCTCCTTAAAAACACCTACAGTTCAGCCTCTGCTGTTTATTGGCTGAGCAGACTTCTTGGAGGCAGCATGGGCTGCAGAGATGCCATTCTCTCATCCTGTGTTGTTCCACAGTGAGCACCAGCATGGTCACTCATGGGGAAGGAGAGGAAGCAAGTAAACTTTGGCTGAGCTGTACTGACTGTTTCCTTGCTGTCAGTGTGGGTTTGTCCTGGCTCTCCTTGGCATGGATGGTTTGTTACTCTCCCAGACCAAAGCTGGCTCTTCTAACTGCTCCTGCAATACTGTGCTCTCCTATTCATACTGCTCAGGGCAAACATTAAGCAGGCAGGAGGGTTGCCTATTATTAATTATTATTAAACTATATTCATTATTACACTATTATTACAGTGTATTTAGCTGTTCCTCTATTTCCTAACATAGTGTTAGTTGGCTGTCTTAGCCATTCTTTCATTTGAAAATACAGGTCTGGTAGTTGGTGCAGACACATTTTTACACCCCCACCAATTTCGTTAGTCTGCATTGATTTAAATCAATACAGGAAGGGCTTAAAAAAGAAAAAAGTTCAGAATAGACTTAGCAGGCTGTGGAAAGTAACATGCTGTGGCACACATCAGTGCTGGTATCACATTGGATCATGAGTAGAAAGGACTATCAGGCCCCTTTTCTTAAAGCTGGTTCATGTGCCACCAGCATGGGGACACAGATGTCCCTTGTCCTCTGCTTGTGTGTTATGTACCCTCTGAATACCAATGCATGGTTTTCTGGGGGTGTAATTACAAAATCACAATTTCTTTTGGTGTTTTCCGTTAGCCAAGCTAGAAGCAAATTTGGAGAAATATGGAGTCAACTGCTGCACCTCTGGATCCCAGAACATATCTCTGGGATTGACTTATGGAGAGAACTACATGCCATCATTTTCAAGGAATAGCAATAGAATTCTACTCATGCATCAGGGAGAGCTCTTTCATGTGCTGAGGTTGGCACCAACCCCAGTGCTCAATAGGAGATGGCACATCAGTGATGAAGCACCAAGTATGTGAAAGGAAATAGGTGCTTTTCTACCCAGCTTGTCAGGGCTGGGGAGGCAAGACAGTCCCCAGCCCCCTGGCTGGGGGCCTCCCAGCAAGCTGAACCCTAACTGCAGACATGACTCTTAGGGTTATTTTTAATGCATTTCAGCTTCTCACTGTAGGTTTTGGCACACACACCTCCTTTAAGGCTCCTGCATGCTGCTCAGTCCAGCACAGATTGCTGGATTGTGACCTCCCTTGCTGGGGTGGCCCCTGCTCACACACAGAGCCTGTGCAAAGGATGCAGGATCTCACCAGCACTCATTGTGCTTAAGAAGAGCATGAACTTGAGGCATACTAAGGACAGCCAAAAATAAATAATTTCTGGTGGAGACTAGCCCTTAGAAACTATTTGATTTGTGTGAATGAGTTTCCTAGGAATTACACCCAAACGTTCATGTGATGAAAAACAACACTTTTTTCCATAGTTCTGTGGTCTTTATGTTGGCATATTTAGAGCCAATTTTTTAAAATTCACATCAATATTCCAAGGAAAACTTCCTCAATAAACATAGTTTTTGCATCTGTGCAGTAGTTGGTTTTCAAAGTTAAACATCCCTGCTGTTTCACATTTTTTTTAGATGCCAGCAGTGATTAGACATTACCATGGGCTAATTGCTTGTACAATTTCAGTTTTTACCTTGCAGCCGCCTTGAAATTTCCAGCTGCAACAACAGGAACAAACCCCATGCTCTCAGCAAATACAAATTAGTCAAAAGCAAAACAAAACTGGTTTTTCTTGTGTTTTTGTTGCAGCTGTTTATCCAAAAATTGGAGAGCTGCTTACCTCTCCTCCATCTGAACCTTATAAGTAGACATTACCCTGGTCTGAGGCAACACATATTCAATTTCAGCCAGAGCTCTGCAAAGGCACCTTCTCTGCTCAGACAGAAATACTCACATTTATGATTAATATGAGGGATCTTGAAGATTTTCTTTTAATGCTAGGGATACTGAACTCTCTGGTTAAAGGATTTGTGCAATTTGTCTTTTTTCATGTCTTAGATACTGTTGTTCAAACTATATTTAGGCAAACAGGACTCTGCTCCTGCGGTAATTATTGCATGTATGCCTGGGCATTGGCAGACAGGATTGCAAACATGTCAGTGGGGAGCAGCAGAATCCTGAAGCTCATCGTGCTGCAAAGACTGCTCCTCAGCCCCTAACTGGGGCATGTAAACCACTGCTTGGAAGTTATATATATTTCGGTATTTCATGTGTAGTGTTTTAAAAAACCACCCCAAAACACAAAAGACATCAGACACACACCCTGAATGATGCCTCTTTGGGGCAGCATTGCTCAGGGTCAATGGCTTTCTCTCCAGAATGGATTTCTGTATTAAGGAACATGCCTGTCCTTAGGATAGGGATGCCTCAACAGCAGGATGTGTGACATCCCTTTGGCAGAGCAGCTGTAGGCGACACAACAAATGTTTCCAGCCTGCCCTAACTTCAAGCAGCTCTCCTGACCCAGACACTGACACCTGAAAGAGCAAGGAATCACCTCCCTACCTTTCCCAAATTTTGAAATGCCGTTATTAGATTCAGATGCTGGAACATGTGCTGGTGCTGGAGAGCCTGCATCATGCCTGCGGATGTTTGCTAATCCCAAATTTCAGCGCCTTCCTGGTCTTGCCAGAACATCAAAGCCTGGCGGAACGTTGCAGCACAGATGAGGAAATTACAGCGGGGCATTACACGGCAGGTAATGGATTAGGGACTTTTAGAGGAGCGAATGTTTGGCCCAGGAAAATGATAGGTAATTATGAACAGTATAGGACTTGTGATGGTTCCAGGATTAATTTATATTTAGCTGCTCATTCTCTTGTCAGCATTTCCTCTGCCTGTCCCCTGTATTCCCTACAGGCAGCAATACAAGAGGACGAGTGGCTGCCCTGAGGGAAACCTTCCTCCCATTTCCTCTTTCTCCCATTCTGCCTCCAGAATCTGCCAGGCTCCAGAGGTTGCCTGCTCTGTTGTTAGCAATAATTCTTCTCGCCTGTTACAAAAACATATGGCAAATCCGTCCTTCTGCCCTGTTTTATGGGGTCAAATCCCCAAGCACAAGCTCAGACACACGCACAGTCCCACGAATGCTGGTGAATGCCAAAACAAAAGTAGGAATAAGTAACGAAATCTGAAGCCACCCTATAAAGTGTTTTAAAAGCATTTATTTGAGTAATTATAAAAAAAATGTTTAAAGACCTGGGCTAGTTTCAGTTCCTAATTCTAGGAATGGCCTTGAAACAAAATACTAAGCTCCAGTTTACTAGGCATGGACGAAGTGAGGGCGGTTTGGTGAGGAAGGGATGTGGATGGTGTGGCTTGGGGGAAACAGAACTTGGCCTTTCTCTCTCCAGCCATATCCAGAGACAACAATATGCCACTTAAAAGTTGTTTAAAGTGCCCAAGCACTGGTGAAAGCAGGGTGGGTCTGTGGTGAGGACTGTCCTGGCACTGCAGGTATGTTTTGGGTCACTCAGGGGCAGAAGGTCATCCTTGCAGTGTGCAACCCTGCAATGGCTATGGAGCTCAGGGCAGCCTCTGGGCTGGAGTTAAGGCACAAGTGATATTTATTGCTGCATTTTCCATCTAGCACCAAAGTAAGCCTTTCTTACTTTGAAGTAAAACTTTCTTCTCTCTTATCTCCACTTGCCTTAAGCAACCTCTGCTTCCATGTCTCCAAAACACCTTGTCCTTTGTGGGCTCTTAAAAATTAACAGGGCCTTCAGAGCCATGTAATTTACCTACAAACACCTTCAGCAGAACTTCTCTCCCCTGGTTCTGGGATGTGACACAAGTACTGCAAATGTTAAGTGGAAGGCTCCAACCTACTTCCCGGTGGGAATTCCTTGGCTCTATAAAGATTTAGGATTTGCTGTCTAGTCCAGGTGCCTTTTGATTTCTGTTGTGGCTGCATTAGTCTCACAGGACAAGAGGTAACATATTTCACTGGAGCTGCTGGGAATAGACTGTGGCCAGGAAATGAGAAAATGTGGCTGTCCCTCACCTGCATTTTCATTGCTTTCCTCCCTCCATGCTCCATTCTCTTCTAACACATCAGGAAGCACTCAGCAGTTTTGGGAAAGCATTTGTATACGTGTTGTGCTCTCACTGGAGTCTGGGTAATACCTCACTACCATTATTAGCAAGTAAATTTATTTCCTTAGCAAAAATGGAAAGGCTCATAGTGAAGTAGTGATGGCTCTAAAGCTTTGACCAGTAGGTCACTTCATTATCTGCACCCCACAGATTCAGCTACACTGTTTATTGCTTTTCTTCCTCTCTCTTTTTTTCATGAGCAAGAAATAAGACATTGTCCTTTTCCCTACTTACCTCATTAGGACTTTATTAACAGAAAGCACATTTTTGGCAATTAGATTTAGCAGTCATCAGCATTTCTTTCTTTCTTTTTTTTTTCTTTAAACAAGTCTGTACCTTTGCAGCAGCCTCAACCAAAAAAAAAAAAAAATAAAATAAAAGAAGAGGGTTTCCTCCCCCACTTTCTTTTTTTTTTTTTTTTTTGAATCTTAAAAAAAGAAAGTCTGTGACTCCGTGTAATGTTCTTTAGTGGAACAACTAACTTTCTATACACTTAGCAAAACTGAGGCGTTTACAGTTTTTCCAGCTGTTGTGTGATGCAACATAAACAGTAAGAATGATAGCCTGCCTTGGAAATGTTCCATGCAAGCCATACAATTGGATTCCAGCATGATTGGTTAGGTTATGTAGACTGCTGCTTCTTGTTGTTCTTCTCAAATTTCTGAGTCAGCAAAAGCAGTGAGGATATCTAGGATATCTTACAGGCAGATATCTTGCCATCACCCATTTTCATTCCTTCCCCATGCCAGGAAGAATGCAATAAAGTTGATGTAGGATGCAGGGAGTTACCGAGGAAGTTTTTGTGGTTTCTTAGAGGAGAAGCCTCTTTTGATTGGGGAGGGGGGGGGATGGAAAAAACCCCCAAACATTCTTGTGGCATTTCCAGAAATAAAAACTTGCTTATTAAGGAGCTTTCATGACTGTGTGTAAGGTGAGCTGGGCAAAGCAGGGTTGTATCCATCAGCACAGAGCCCACAGGGTGCTTGGATTTGCCTTTGCTGTGAAATGCTCTGTGGCTGAATGTAGCCATGGGTGCTCTGCCCATACTGTGGTCAGACATAAGGCAGTCCTGGTCTCAACTGAGGCTGGGTTTTATCAATCTGTACAAATCATTTGGTTCAGAAGACATAAAGCACATGATTCCCTGATGTGGAAGCAAGCACAGGGTGAGAGAAGTGGAAAGAGGCTGTGTCCCAGCAGGGCTGGTTTGATGCTGCTGACCCTCTGGCCTAAGAGCCAGGCTGGAGAAAATCTCTAAGAGCAGGGTGTTGGAGTTGAGCTGGAGCAAGTACAGTACCATAAAGCTAAATATCATCCAGAAACAGCACTGAAATGGCAACAAAACACCAGATTTTGGCAGTAAGCACAAGATTTTAGTATCTGAGCTAATACCTGCTCAGAAACTGATACATGCTCTCTCTGTGGCAGTCAGCCAGTGGAAAGCTCAATCAATCATGTCTGCGAGTGCTGCGATTGCACATGCTGATGAAGCATGAATGCAGCCAAGGACTTGAGTTGAAACACCCTCTGAAAATGGATAAACCCTTCTAGAGCTCAGAATCCACTTGAGAGCATGCTGCCCAGGGAAAATCAATCAACAAAGTGAATATATCTTTTGTCCCAGGCCTGAGCTTTCCAAAACAACCACAGCCCTTCACTAAAACCAAGGGAAAGCCATGGATACTCTGTACCTTCAGCTCCCATGGCAACCTGCAGGCCCAAGATGTCTTTGCAGGTCCAGACATCACATACCTCCAATCACTGCAGCTGGAAAGGCACACTTCTTGTGAATGCTATTTTATGATTAAGCTTCAAGTGGAAAATCAAGTGAAAAATGCCAAAACTGCAAGCATCTGAATCCATTTCTGGGGTACACCTTTTCCTTCCAAGATTTCCTCAAGAGGTCAGAAATGACAGGGTCTGATGCTGGTTTTGTGCCAAGGAAAATCATCTGAATCTGAACACGGCCTTCCAAAGATATTTTAGTGAATTACAAAGTTGTTTTATTCCCTTCTGCTGTGAAGTAAGAGCTCCCCTGCATTCCCCATGCCTGTCTCTTTCTATGGCTGTGAGGTCTGGTCATGCCCTGATCCAGGTAGAAGAAGCCAGGCATGTCAGGAGGGTTCACAGCTGTCCTTGCCAAGATACATGGGGAGACTCCCTGAACCCTCGTGCCAAGCTAGGAGCTACTGAGAGTACCCTGTGAGGGGCTGCAAATGTGCAGACTCAGGAACCTCTTGTTAATGAGATGGCTGGTGGCAACAAGTCGAATTTTCTGAGAAATTTTGGGTTGATCCTTTAGGCAGACTAAACTGGAAGACAAAATAATCTGTGCTTTGATTTACTTGGGATACTGGCATTGATTCGTGTTCTCAAATTGTGAAGAGGATTCAGCAATGCTTTTTTTGCAGTCTTTCCCCTCAGAAAACTCCAATTCTTGTTGAATCTGACTTCAAGAAAAAGAGCTGGGGGAGAAACGGGCTACCCATGCCTGATGATTTTTTAGATTTCCGAGATTTTTCTGTTCTGCATCAACACAAACTCAAGGCCTCCCAAAAGTTTCTATAGGGAAAAAAGATTTAAAGAGGCTATTCAGGAGTAACAGAGAGCCTGAGGGCAAGACCAGCTGCGTGGGCTTTGGGAGGTGCCTCTTGCTCTGAGTCACCACACAGGCTCTTATATTTGATTGTCTCAGGTTCCTGAGGAGGTTCCCAGTAAGTAGGCAATTCCTTACACCACAGTGACTGTCTCCTGGCCTTTGCTGAGGAAACCTTTCCTGATGAAAGTTTCATCAGCATCAATGCATTCTCATAAAGTCTCCTGATGAGCTGACATCTCACAGCGTAGAGGATCCACTGGCGGAGTCCCAGCCTCTCCGAAATAACAGCACTCTCACAGGCTTAGCAGCAGGGTAAACACCAACTTCAGTGAAAGATGATCAAACAAATATTCTAATATTCTCTCTCACACTTTAAACTTACTTTCATGGCATCATCTTGTAAGGCAATACAGCAGTGTCCTGCTAGATTGCTGAAGCCTTCCAGCACCCACAGTTACTGCCTGGAGCACTGAGTTTTGTAGCTAATTGAGAGGTGCATTCAGACAGAAACCCCCTAATTGCTCAAATACATTTACTCACCTCAGCCTCCTGTTCCACACACACTGCATCAGATTTATTTAGCCTGGTAACATCTATACAGGAGAAACTCCTGTAGAAAAGTTTCTTAGAGAAACTTCTTCAGCCCTTTCAGAAATGCTTAGCTATATGTGCTCTGTCATTGAACCTTTTCAGGTAAGTATGAAATAAACTCCATTATAAATTAATGCTTCTTGCAGTGTTATTGGAACAGTGTTCTTAACATGCCACTTTATTGCTGTTCTGCTCATAACTTCAGGCTTCTTAAAGTGTTCATGCTTGCTTAGAAACCTCTGCATCTTTTTCAATATACAATTTTTAATCTTCATGGTTGGCTTAATCCTGGGTTTAAACATGACCTTCAAGGCTCTAAATCCAAAAAGTTAAATAGAAAAATCCTTGATATATTTTGTTCATTCTCTTGACTTATTTTTTCTTGAAGAAAATTGGTTGATCCTAAATGCCAGACTGTTATGAAAGACTAATTGTGACCAAGGTTGCACTACTTGTATCACCTTTCTATCAAAATGAAGCATAAACTACATTAAAAACCATAGTGTTTAAAATGAAAATATTGTGACCATGGAAAATAAAAAAGGAAGCATTATTGCAAATACAATACACCAGGAGAAACCCCTAACATTTGAAGTCTCCCATCATATTGCTGCACAGGTTGATAATAAAATTATTCATACAGAGATAAAAGAAAGTGCAGAGCATTAGATGGGATGCAAAAAAAAAAAAAAAAAACCTTCAGGCTAGAAAGCAGTTAATAGTTTTGAGCATATTCTTCTGAGACAATGTAAGAGAACCTAAGAATGGAAAACCTCACCCATTGATGCTTTGAATAGACATGGGTGGAGGAAATAGAAATTGCCAATGCTGGGATATTCTTAGGAGCCATTAAGGGAACACATCATTGGTGTATCACCCTGGGACTATGAGCAAGGGCCATTGTGCCCTGCTGGGGACAATGGCAGGTGTCTCTGTGGGCGAGAGCAGGGTCATACTCTGGCAGAACAAGTTTTGGCAACTGAACTGTGCCTTTTTCCTTACTGAATTATTGGTTGTTAATCTCCTTCCTGCAGAGGCCCCTAGATTTTTGGCTCAGCTGGCAAAGGGTGGGTTTGTATATCAATTCCTCTGCTAAGCAGAACCTGGGGCCTCTTTGCTGATGCTGTCAGAAAATCCTGCACAAACTGCTACCAGCTCTGCTAACCAAAGTCTGATCTCTCCTTCCACAAGGAGTAGCTGAGCTTTGAGTCCATTTGTTATCTTTGGCAAGCTTAAATTCCTTTAATCTTCCAATAAGTACTTTTTCCCACTCCAAACACTGGATCCTTTACTTAGAAGGATGTTTTAAATCACTCCAGAAACAGAGGGGAAGGAAGTAAAGACGCTCATCCAACTGCTCAGCATGTATCTGAAATACTTCTTTTGCATAACCTATACCAAGGATGTTTTCGCAAATTGCATTTCATTTTTTTAGGAGATGGGCATGGATTTCATAGCTTCCTTAATACCACTTTGTTTTACTCCCTCACACTGGTGCACATGTTCACCTACTCTGCACGTGGAGTGGCAGCTCAGGGTTGACTGTGTTATGGATGAGTAATGAGATGGTTTGCTCTCACAATTAAGGGATAAATATTATGTGTATGTTAGAAGAAGTTTTGTAGATGTATGGTTATGTTATTGTGATATGTCCTCCCATAGTCCCCTTTCTCCCTCCACCTCGTACTGTTGTCAGGGTCAGATTTGGTAGTGGGGGCATTTTGGGAGGGTTGGCCTGTTACTATGGCAACACCTGACCTCCAATCAAATTGCAAGAAAGTGATCTCCACCAATGGACGGTGAAGAGAAATTGATTGACAGGTTTTGGGAGGGGCCAAGGTTGGTGATGTAACACCAGGCATATAAAAGGCCGTGAGGCCATTTTGTAGACAAGTACATGGCTGCTGATCACAGGGGCTCTCTGCGCTGCGCTCTCTCCTTATTCAGTCTTCTGTTGTATTTTGTTAAGGTTTAATAAACCTTTGAAATTTTTAAAAGTGAGCTTCGTTTCTCACAACTGTAACTGTGTGGACACCTGTAGAAACTTGGCCTTGAATGTATTTGGAATTTCTTGGCAGTCTTTCTCCAGTTTATCTGGGATTGAAACAGCAGTAATTGACTTTCAGGAAAGGAGTAGTAATTTCCCTTTCCAAACCTAGTGCCAGATTCTGACAGGACACAAATGCCTATGCTGGAACGAGAGCAAGGCTCAAAGTTGTTTGTCATCTAGAACTGCACTGTGAGAGAGACATGTGGGACAGGACATTTCTGTGTGCCTGGTTCCTGGTGGAGTTCTAGCTAAAATTTTGCCTTTTTCTCTGCCTAGAACATGCTAGTCCAAGTCCACAAGGACTGAAGCTCTGGCAGCAGCGCTTGCACCCCAAGACCAAAGGCAGCATCAGCCCTTTGTGCTGTCCAGTGCCTGACTCCACAGGAGAGATGGGCCTTTCACCACTTCATGCCAGCAGGAGAGGATTAGGCTGCCCAGCTGTAAAATGCTCTCCAGTGTCTGCTCTAGCTGCAGGTGGTGCTGAGAAGCAGCTCCCTGGCTGTGCATTAAACCCAGCACCCCTCTTTGTGCTATTAAGTGTATTCTTCTGGGCTGAGTAAATTACCACTGGACATCTGTAAAACACATTTATGTGTCTAGGTTTCTGTAGACAAAGATGGGTTAGCTCTAGCTACCCTCCTGGTTTAGCCCCAGGGTAGGTTTCTTCTGTGGATGTCTCCAGTGAGGAACAGCATTCAATTGCTAACAAAAGGCAAGAGAAGCATTTTTGGTCTGTGTTATCCATTAGTGCCTGGGAGCTTTTGCCAAACCAATTCTTATTGTTACATTTGATTTGTGTGTAGATATCAATGGATATACCTCTAAGAGCAATGGAATTCTTTATACAGGAACCCATCTCCAATGGCTCACGTTTTTATGGCTTTCCATGCACTGCGCTGGGTATTGCACATTATTAATGCATGTGCTCTCTGATTGCCAAAACCCAGGGGGATACATTTGCTTTTCCTCATTCCTCTGGCTTGCAAAAGTACATTCATATGTTCCAATTTCTGCTTGGTTACTGTCTTTATTGACTTCATTGGACTAATCACAACATTACATTAGATATATATGTTTTTTGGAAGGATGAGAATCTTACTCTGACCTTAAAAAAAAAAAAAAAAGTGAGCTGTTAACTTTGAGACAGATACAGTTTTGTTGTTCTGTGTCCCTAGTTGTGGATTTGTCAGCCACAAATCCTGTACCTTTGTACTGTAAATATTTCAGGAACGTCTACAAAAGAGCTATATGCCAAGGCAGTGGAGCAGCCAGGAACACACTCTGCACACAGATACAGACTCGGAGCTCTTTTAGACAGGTGGCATTGCTCACTGCACAGAATTTGTGCATCACTTACACCTAAATGAGTACACTGGAAAATTAGATAACTATTAATAAATCTCACAAGTTCTTCAAGGTGCAAGCAATTTTTTAAATTTTCCAAAGTAATTCAAAGAAAATCAAGCATCAAAACCTTTTCTATTGGCAATGGTCCCTTAACTCTGGGACTCAAAATTACCTTCTAGCAACAGCTAATACTTGGCAAGCAAATGTATACTGAGCCCATTTGCTGGAACCTTTTATGCCTTGCTCTCAGTCTGTATGGGAAGTGTATTGCTAGCATAGCACTCATCTAATTTAAAGCTGGGAGTGAAGCCATTGTGTACAGCATAAGGTATGAGTGGGGAAATCCAAAGATATTATTTTCCTGGCCATATTTGTTTTTAAATCCAAGACATGTTGCAATGTAGTTATTCCAAAGGGGGACAGAAAAAGGGAAATTTCTCCAGAAGTATTTTTATGAACCATGAAGATAAATCACCTTTTTCAGAGCTGAGTTAGCAGTAGTCAAAGAAGCCATAATTCTTGAGCAGGGAAGGAACTCGGTGTAACCCCAGGTCTCTCTGTGCTGCACCCACAGAGTGCTTGTTTAAAAGCCCAGTTCCTCCAAAAGCCAGGGGAATCCTGGTTAAAGGGAGCTCTAAAGATACCTGAAGTTTCTAACTGCTATTAAAAGCAAGCCTGCAGTTTGAAGCTGGCAGTGCATGCATCTTTTCTGATTAGAGGAAGAGCAGCAGATAACAAGATAGAGATATCTACCAGAGCTGGCTCAGAATATTTGCAGAGCACAGAGAGAAAAATGGGGAGGGATGCTGCTGTGAAAAACCTGCATTTCATCTGCTCCCCTAACATTTCTACTGAGTGATGCCCCTGCTGTACATGTGGAATTTAGCCACCAAAGGGCCAAGCAGAAGCTGTGCTCACCTCTGTGCATCCATCTGGGATTGAATTTGATGCCTCTAGGAGCCAAATGAAAGCAGCCCTCTGAGAGCAACTTCCAGACATCTTAGACTGCAAGTCTTGTTTGCTCCTAATGCCTCAGAGCTCCAAAGCTCCAGGAAGAGGCTGGGCTTTTGGGAGGGGATGCATGAGGATCTGAGAGTCTCCCAATCCTTGCACCCACCCCAGTCTGTGTTCCTGCTGTGGGACAGCCTTTGAATGGACACATTATCTTTTACAACTGAGCACAGGGGCCCCTCTCCTGGAAGGGATCTCCTGGGGAGGTATTTCATCTGCCATCCAATCCCTTCCTGCTGGCTAAACTCAGTCAAAAGACACCGTGGGATTAACCCTTGTAGGTCTGATTCTGTGACTTTGGTCAGGGATGGCTGATCACAAGCAAAAGATCACATCTTCGATTTTGGTCTCTGGTGTCC
The DNA here is from genome assembly GCA_013401135.1 of Cettia cetti. Taxonomy (NCBI): domain Eukaryota; kingdom Metazoa; phylum Chordata; class Aves; order Passeriformes; family Sylviidae; genus Cettia; species Cettia cetti. Next base: position 47,150 of record VZUI01025433.1, on the reverse strand, counting down.
ACAGCTGAAAATGGGATTTTAAGTGCCAAAAAAAATCAGGGCAAAAATAGAGAATAGAAATGTGTAACTCATCTAAGGTACTAGACAGTGACAGACTATATAAAATGTTATTGTTCAACAAACACTGTCTCTAATAAACTCCATTTACTAGTGTTAGCAGCTTGGCAACTTGGAAACCCCAAACTCCAGTTAAGTAAGGAAACAAAAAGCAGAGCCATATGATGGTACCCATAAACTACGCAGCTGGTTTCTGTTTTAAAAGATATTCTACTTTCCATATTAAATAAAGCTGCTTAGAGTGCAAAAAAATCCCATATGGCCTTCTGGAAAATGAGAACCAAGTTCCAAACTAAAAATCCCTGGCCATGTACCACCATTAAAAATAAAAGTGTGCTTTCTCTCTAACTAGCTACTGTAGGGCCAGAGATGAACCCACCTGGGTAGAGTGAGGAGTGGGAGAAACTGCTGCTTCTGATCTCAGGAGACATTCGGACCTCAGGAGACACTGCTGTGGAGGAGCAGGCACTGTGGTGCTCAGTATCAATCACTATGGTATTCATGTAAGGCCAGGTCCTGCATCCCTACCTCCCACAGGTTTTGGTAGGAATTGAAAGATCTCTGGGGTTTGCATGAAAAATCTAAGTTCTTTCTAATATGCTGACCTTCTCTACCATCTTTAAGGGTGCAGTTTGACCCCATGTACTCATTTCTAGCTGTACCCTAAGGTTTCTGACTAAAGATGATTTACCAAGCCATAAAGATAATTGCTTTCCTTTACAAATCTTGTACGCATCTGTGAAATGAAGATATATGAAGTATTGCTAATTTGTTTGAAAATATTTAAAACACCCCCTAATTAAATCTTCCCTTCAGCTACTGATGGCAGCAAAAGAGATGACTGCTAATTTTGCCTTTGGTTTGGCCAGTCTCCTCAAGTATTTCACTTGCAGTGCTTGTCTGCTTTTTGAGAATTCTGCTACATGAAAAGTCCTGGAAAGTACCCAGTTCTCTGTCTTGCAATCAACAGGCTAGACAGCCTCTGACAAAATAAAACTCTGGCATTGGCCTGTCACCACTGCAATGAGTTGATTCTGCCTGTGCATACTGGTTTTATGTACTTGTGGCCAGGTAAAAGTAATTTAAGTCCTCTTTGCATGGCTTTAAAAAAAAATATATAAGTGTATTTATAATTCTGCCATGGGCTGGTAATATTCTCCTTCTGCTGTGCTGGATTCTGTACAGACACAAGTCATGGACCCAGGGAACACTTACAGGGATGGTATTCCAGAGTCATTGACTTCTCAGATAGAATGGAGAGGTCACATGGAAATATTTGTCTAAATCCACAGATGTCTCATTCATCTGTGGAGGCTGAAAGAATCACCTGAAAAATTCTCATCCAAGTTCAGTTTGGACTTTGAACATTTCTAATCTTCCTATGCTGTTTTCATCTGAAATTTCAGGTTTGAAGTCACCTTTCCTGACAGTACCAGGGCTCACAAAGGAAATGTGATGTGGTACACCCCAGTCATTGCTTTTCTGGTGGGGAATTTGTCTACAAACAGCTGTTCCTTTGAAATCTGTCAGCAATTTAAAAAACATCCAACTCATGTTTTACTGAGGGTTTTATAAAAGAATTTTGAACATAGAGCACAATTTTCTTCTATCATACAATTTCATAAATACCCTTTGAAGAATAACAAAACAATTTAAGCTGCAGCACTTAAAATTGGGAAGGAGTTTTGGCAGACTGAATAACTTTAGGAAGCAAATCTTTCCATAGGCATGCATGTAAGTAATAACACATTCATACACATGTGGATTAATATGGTAGAGATGAAAAAAACAAAGTTCAGAGAAAGTTGTGGATGTTGGTCATCGGATTTGGAGACTTTGGGTGAACTGATGCTCCCTCCTTGTAACTTTGCCCTCTGCTTCAGACAGCACAGCTCTCCAAAGCATTTGCACAACCATGGCATCATCATCAGACTGTGCTCCCAAAATGTGAGGGATGAACAAAGCTGTAGGGAAGGTGGTGAGGAGACTCTGGCTGCAGGATTCAGCCCATGGATGGCCCAGTTGAGGGCTGGAGGGTGGCTGAAGCAAATCTGTGGATGGTTTCCTGGGTGAAGGGCTGGTTTGGGTTAACAGACCTGACACCACCCTCCCCCACCCCAGTACAGTGGGCTACAGTGGAAAAATACAGAGCAGCATCTGGAGGGCTGGAAGGAGGAAAAAGCAGGAGAGAAAGAGGAATAGCCTGCAGAGATTCACCCTCTCAGGATAACTGGATAAAAAGCCTTACACAACTTTGTAGTAAGAGGCAAGTTTGGGTTCGGAACTGGCAACCGTGCTGGGGAGATAAAGATGAAACATCATTTCTTTCTATCTCATAGTGAGGAGATAAGGACAAGGTGAGCAAGCTGCTCTTTTCAGAAGGAGAGCCCTGTTTTCTGGATCTGTTTCCCAGGTGTCACAAGAGCACATCGATCTCAAAGAGGAGGTGAGTGATGTTTTCAGCTTCAGTAAAGAAGAAAGGAGGAGGGATTCACTGGAGTGTGCAGGACTAGAACTGCAAGTCTGGAGACAGAAAATCTTGCTAATTACAGATGAGATTATTTATGAAGTGTGGGACTGCATCTTGCAGGAGCCAGTGGTGAGACATGCATCTCTAATCCTAGAGAAATGCCTCCTGAGAGCCAGCAGCCTGGGAGATAAGCAGACAGAGATCCCAAGAAAGGAAAAACATGAGTTAAACAGAGGAACCAAAAGGCAAACAGAAGCTGTCTGAGGTCATGAGCATCCTGGGTCTCAGTATGTGCTGGTCCATCTCCGAGCTATGAGGCAAAGGTTGAGAGAGGAGCTTTGCCTCATTCCAAAGATCCAGTTTAGACTGCAAGAACTAAAAGAAGAAGAAGAAAAAGAAAAGAAGTGAAAAGGAAGAGACTTGCAGTATGAAGTTTTCAGATCCAGACTCAATAAATCCATGAGACAGGAGAAGACTGCCAACCACTTGGCTCCGTTTGCATGTACATTATTGAATCAACAACCTCTTCCCTGCCAACTGGACTGTCACCTGATAAGCAGAAAAAATTAGGCAGGAGAAATATAATAAAACTGAGTGCAGTGGAGAAATGCAGTCTAGTGATAAGAAACCTCCAGAGCAGGGATGTTACCTTCTGGGTGCATGAGAGCTGCTGGCACAGAGCAGTGTCACCTCCAGCAGTGCAGGAGGAGGCATGGATGTGGCTGCAACAAAACACTGTGATACCCCCAGCTAAAGCATAGGACAATATCCCTGTGCAGCTTATTTGGAGCACAAGGCTTTGTCAGGCCTTATTCTGCAGAGATGGATGGATTCAGAGAGAATTCTGTTTAGTCTTGATGGAGCCATTAAATAATGAACTGGCAAACTTTCACAGCAGACTCATTAGTGCATCCATAAAAGCCAATGTAGTCTGGATCAGCAGCCACATAAAGGAAAGAAAAACCTCGAGGAAAAGTAAAGAGCAGCTTATCTAAGTGGAGACACCACTCAGCCAAAGCTTTTCACCATTATCAGCACTTCAGGACAGGCCAGTTCATCCGCCCTGAGGAAAGCTTTCTGCAGCTGGGAGACCAAAAGCAGTTGCTGGCACTCTCAGCCAGGCAGGAGCAACATGACCAACCATTTCATGGAGCTGGCTTTCTGAAAGATCACCAGGGAAGAGCTGTGCCCAAAAGCCTGAGGACAAATTTTCCACAGATTCAGAGTCCTCTATCAGCTTCCTGCTTTCGTTTTTGGGATGGATGTATGAACTAGCTTCAGGTGAAGAGAGGTTGAAAGATACATAAAATACCTTAGAGTATTAAGACTATGACAAATCAAAATGGATCAAAGCAGGGAGCTTCTGGGTGTAACACAGAGTGCTGCAGTGCCAATTCAAAAGTTCATTCTCTGATTCAGCCCTGCACTTGCCGTGTCTCTGGCCACCCCTGCCTCTTGGCTCCCCTCTGACATCCAGGTCTCTCCTGCAAATCTGTTGATGGTCCTGGCACATCCCACATACTCTCCTCAAGCAAGTGGCTTCAACAGTCACTCAAGAAGCTCCTCTGAGGAAAATGAAATGTGTCTCTTCAGGCCTCTCTGTTCCTGCTTCCTCAAGAATGACATTTATACTTTGGAAAAGCCCCTTTTTCTCTCATGCTGTCTCCAAATGTAATGGAAGGAAAAAAGTCCTTCTTCTGCCCTCCAACACACAAGGAACAATTTTTATCCACAGGGTGATGGTACGATACATCTCAGATATATCCAGTACAAAAGCTGATGCCCTTATGGCAGAGATCTACAAAAACATGCACAAGTTGCAGCTAATTTTCAAAGGAAGAAATGTTAGAGATATGACTTACATTTTTAAAGAAAACTGTAAGTATGCTCCGTGGCAAAGGGAGAACCTGATCAGAAAGGAAATGGGAAGTGACTCCCAGGGTTCACACAGGACCATACCCAAAATTGCCTATGCAACCCAGCAGAGACTTCACTTTTCTCCTGAACTCCATTTAAATCAGAACGTGGATGTTGTCTTTGAACTTCCCAAGTTCTTCAGTGCTTTCAGCCCAGGGAAAGAGTGATATATTTGAGTCACAGTTTATTCAGAGAAGCCCAAGAGATTGTGAGCCTTGGAAAAAAATACAGCAGGAAAAGGACGGACCTTTGGAGACAGCCAAGAGTGGCATAACCCCATGGAACAGCACTGCCAGGCACCAGGGAGTCTGACAGGGAAGAAAGGATTTGGCAAAGAGAAAAAGTAATGAATATACAGGTTTGGTAGGAAGGAAAGGAGCAGATTGAACTGAGAGGCGTCAGTGTATAGTGGGTAACAGGAGAGCTTTGGGGAGAGCTCAACACATATTAGAAGTGTTGTCACAGACTGAGTGACCCTATAAAGCAGCTGGCATCTTTGGTAGGATCCAATGGTAATGTTGTTTGAAAAGAGCAGTGGCCAAGTTTCAGAGGCATGGATTCACAGAGTGCCTGCACCTGCAGCCTGCTATATTACACACACTGCCCCTGCAAGCACCTCAGCAGATTAAATGCAGACCTTAGGTGTACTCTTGGCTCGTGCACTTCCAGGGCAATGCTCGGCACTGCTTTAAAGACATTGCAATGTGTTGTAAGTACACAGCCTTACTTTCATTGTGCCTGCAACCACATCTTTTTCATAAAGAGTTTATTTCATTACTCGACTGACATCCAACACAATCCTTGTGACAGAAGGGGTAGAGGTTGTAAATGACTGCACTGACCATGATGACCTTGCTCCATTACCCCTCTTTTGCACAGCCCTTCCTGTTGCAGCTGTGATATTGCCAGGCTGGGACTTCACAGTCTCCATTTTCACTGTGAGTGTGCCAAGACTGTTTTTCAATGCTTTAAAACCCTGGCCCAGTACACTTCAGGATTAAAGGATCACCTTACCACTACTCTTCTAAATTAGGTTCATTCTGTACTGGGACAAATGTTGGAGATCTCACTTCTGGAAAGCACATCTGAGCATCTGAGTTGTACCAGATACTGTTCATCCTTTGTATCCTTGCTTACTTATTCTGTTTGCTCATTCCAGTGTGCATTCCCTGCTGCACTAGTGCTATGATGCTGGTTAAAATTGCTTCATCATTTGTCTATTAAATTAAAAGATCATCAAGGCATTTAAGTGTTACTTAGTAGCTGCTGTTTACACAGATTGGTCATTAAAGATTCCAAGCTCCATTTAGCTCAGAGCTTACAAAGCAACTCATTAAGCTAAGATTGCAAGGCCCCCATTCAGCAAAACAACTACCATGTGCTCACATACCATTAAATTCAGTGAGTTTTAGGCTCATCATTTTGACTTTTGCCATTCTGTTCATTGGACATTGCAACTGTTCCTAGTGGTTGTCGGAAATGATACCTTTTCTGATGCCACAAAAAACCCTTTAAATATCATCAGAGTGTTGAAGGCTATTTTAGAAACCAAAGTCCCTCCAGCTGTACCACTAAAATTTATTTATAGTATTTGTATGTACAAGCTTTATACTTGAGAGTGGAACTCAGAGTGTGGTCTGTGTGTTGCCATTGGAGAGGAGGCAGCCAAGGGACGATGACTGGGAGACACCTTGACCAAGGTGACTCAAGTGTTAACTTTCTACAAGGCTGAAAAAATTAAACCCAGTCACAGAACACCTGCATCACTTATTTATTATGTTATTCAATAGAGCTTTTTGTGTCGGCTTCTTTCTTTCTCTGTCTCCATTGATGTTATCGTAGATTAATTGGCACCACTGCAAATGTTCACAGCTGTCTACAAGATGTTGGTGAGTGCAATCATGTCAGTCAAGCATGCTATCACCAAGGAGATGATTTCAGTCTTCAGGAAGACAGTTCTGTAATGTGACCTAATAAAATCTTTCAGCAAGTGTTGGGAGAATATGCATCAATAATCTTCAGGTTAAACCAAAAAAAAGTTAGGTTTGTGCTGATGCTTTATCATTTTAAGAGTTAGGCACTGAAATTTTAGCAAAGCGGTCAGGAGACAAATCATATTAGATGACAGAAGCAAGATTCCTATTTAACTTGGGATGTACAGAGCATGTCTCCAACCTGGCCAAAAATGAGGTGACTTTACCTGTTTTATCTATGTGTGCACACATACACTGGTGTGATTCCTAAGGATTATAAAGCAGCATTATGTCTGGCAGGTAAGGTGATGATTATTCACTTAAACATTTCAGCCAAAGTGACACCATGAAGTGTTTGAGTTCCCTGCTGTGCTTTTGTACTTGTACAGGCTGAAGCTGTTGCTTGCAGTCACTCAAGATTCAGATCTTTAATATATTTATATTTATATACTGACTTAGTAAAACTACAACTCAAAATGGGATTGCCTCTGCTCATAGAGAAGTGCTGGGGAGGGGCATCAGGGCCAGCAGACAATCCACCCACCTGTAGCCCCTCAGTGCCCTTGGCTAACCAACTCTAACATGCAAGACTGAAAGGCAGATAAAGGTGCTTTCACACTGGGATTAACATGAGTCCAGTGATTTCCTCTGAGAGGAGAGATTTTGGAAACTAGCTGATGGGTGTGATGGCTCTTTTTGGTGGGGAGCTGCCCTGTGGTGGGGTGAAAGAGGTACTCTTTCCTACATTCCCAGGAGAAAGTTCAGTCTAGGCTACCTCGCCATTTTTTGCAGGAAGACAGAAGATTTTGCATGTGTCTGCTCACCTTAGGTAATGAATTTTTGGTGTATCCTTTAACTTAAAATGTTGGTGGAATTGGAATACTCAGCCTCACTTTGATTTTCTAAGGAGTCTTTGCAGAAGACTATAAGGCTGTGCTTTCTAAAAATTGTGTTGCTGTCTTTTTGCTATTGGCTTTTTATAACAAAGGCAGTATAATATATCCTGTTTAATGTTATATTGACTTAGCATACCAGACTGCCTGCTAAGTGCAGCTAGAATGGAGTCATTACACCCTCTATTAGAGTAGTAACCTTCAATTATGTCTACAGAGACTTGTTTTTCAGATGACAGGATAATTTAGCTAAGAACACTAACCAGATTTATTTTGATTTAGTTCTACTATCAGAAAGAACTTTTCTATCCAGAGCAAAAGCATTTGACCACCTATGAGATTTTTTACTTTTTAAAGTCCAGCCTAAAATGCCTCTAAAGCATTTGTTCTGTGAGACCCCTGCTTAAAAGCATATTACAGGGTGATTGTTCTAATATTTCTCTTCAATGATGAGCATTATTTGAAATGACAATGCATCTATATCAAGTGCTGATATGCTCTCAGCATTTCTAATTTTGGGGGGAAATAAAATAATAGAAAACCTAGGCACTATGTGTGTATTGAGGATGTATGAAAGGAGGAAAGTAAATTGGCTCATCAAAACCATTTTACATTACAAGTCTGAAGAATGACTCCTTCAAAACACTGGTTTCCTGAAGGCCATAAATCTTTCTGCTTTGGCAGCCTATCTTAATTTTTCCTAGCTCTGAGCTGTTCATTCTAAATATGTGCTCTAATAACATTCAGTTGTGATTTTTAGCTCTCAAAAGAGAGAGGTGTGCACTTGTTTCAGCAGGCTGTGCTCAGCAGAGATGGCCACAGGTATTACTTTGGTGGTAGCCACGATTCACAAACCCAGGGCTGTTTGACAGCCCATCCAAGCAAGCTGAGCTCCTGGCACTGTGTTACTGGAAGTTGAATGTGCATTGGAGATGGAGAAAGAGGTTAATGGGACAGTTTCCAGAGCTGGTCTTCAAAATAAATTAGGTGATCTGGAAGCACGCCCTTCTCATTGAAGCTGTGACTGTTGCAAAAGCAATTGAATCCCAATTAGTTGTGTAGATGTTTTTGTGCTTTGCACAGGAAAAGCACTGCAAGGAGAGGTTTTGCTGATTCCACTAGAGAAGCAGCAGAACTTGTGCTACAAAAGGCCCTCAGGAGCAGGGCAGCAGGGAAATGTTTGTACCACAACAGGCAGCACAGTTGTCCCAAAAATGCGTGAAGGTATTTCAGGAATCGAGCAATTTCTCAGTTATAAGGAAAAAGTTATTACCCTGCTTGCTTGGGCTCTCCTCTTCTGCAGTTACTGGGGTGCCAACAGTGTGTGTGGAGGGTAGCCCTTTCCATCTCTTTTGAAGTGATTGTTTTATCCTGTGGGTAGGGAAGCAGCTAAACTCACTCACCAAGGCTGTGGACAGACAGGTCCCATCCCTTGGGTGATGCTCTTCCCTGTGCTGTTCTGCTCCTGCAGCTGTCTGCTCTTCCCAGGGTCTGGAACTGCCACTTGGCTCATGTCAGCTTCCTCTTGTTCATGCACTTCCATCCTTTTAAGCTCTTTTGAGGGAGTGCAATCTACTGTCTTATTTTTCAATGTGTGAAAAGTGCTGAAATCAGGTATAGGTTCAGTAATGCACAATTTAAGTCAGGAGTTTGTTATGGTGAAACAGTTAAGGCAATGGGGCTTGGCAGGAGTTAAAGCAAAGTTAAAATGAACAGAACCAAATAAAGATATTTGACTATTACAACTTACTACATAAAGTTTACAAATACAAATACATGAGGTGAGAGAAGAATGTTCCTCAGCACAGCTGGTGAATAATTATCAGTTAGGAGTGTTATAATTTCCACAGTAATGCCAGGGACAGTATTTCACTAGAGTGGCCATAAATCTAGCAGAACAATGGTTTTGTTTCTTGTCTTCTGCAGTAGAAATGAAATTGAACAAATGGCTTAATACACACTGAACAACCATATTTCAAGTTCAGACATTTGTACAGCTAAGACATGTAATTGTTGGTTATGGTATTGACTTTTTTGAAGGTCTCTTAGTGAGAGTTAACAGTCCTCCAGTATTGACCTACTTAAAATCTTTGGTTTAGATCCTGCCATGCAGCAGCTGGTATGCCATCTGAAATTCTACCTGCTTTCTTCACAGACCCTATAGACTAATAGCAGAAAGGTCCCTAATTCTCAATTACATTGGCACTCCTCATGGTTTAAAGAGAAAGGGGTGAGGAAGGCAGGGTATTTGGTGTTCTGAGCCTGTCTTCTTTTATCATTGAAAGCAGGGGAGTTTGAGTCCCCACCCCCCTGGGACTTCATTAATACTTCTCCCAGGTGAACTTAGCCCTACACAAAAGGGTTCATTGTATTTTGTCTAACCAGCTCTTTGATCGGGCAGATATCCAGGGCAGTAGGGAAAAAGTCAATATTCTCTATTGAATCAGTGGCTTTTTCTTGCTATGTTTCAAAAGAGCATTTCAGAGACAAATTGCTTATAATTGGCCATAGAAATAAATTCACAGGTGTATGTGTACGTGTGTATATATGACAACAAGAAAATTCAATTTCAATTTCAATTTTTACATTGAAAAATTTTCCTCAAAGAGGAAAACTAGACATTAGGGTTATTGTTTCATTAGGAAAAAAAAAAAACCAAAAAAAACAAACCAAAAAACAAAACTCCAAAAACATGCCACCCAAAGCACACACACAAAAAAAAAAAAAAAAAAAAAAAAAAAAAAAAAAAAAAAAAAAAAGCCTCAAGGGCTTTGCCAAGACGGATATGGGCCTAGCACAGCTAAGCAATTGTAATTCTTATTTACAGTACCTGGTAAGATGAAAATAGCCAGAAGTTGCCCTCATGCCCCCTGACCTGACATCAGCATTTTTGCTATGTGCATGTGGCTATGGATGAAGGGAGAAATGCACAACTCTCTTAATCCAGGCTTGTTTTCCAGAGGATAAACATTAATGGTGCATTTGGGAGCATCTGTACCTGTGAAGTGCTGCTGGCAGAACTCACACAGCTTGTTCTGCAGGATGCCTGGGACTGCCCACAGCAGCTCTGTGTGCAGCAGGAGCTTTCCTGCTTCCCAGAACCATGGTGTGGAGGTTGTGTGTTAAAGCCTTAAGTGGCTTAATCCTGTTCATCTTTCTTCTTGCTGATAATTAATGTCCCAAAGAGCCTTGTACTGGTAGTAACTTCTGGAGAGAGACTGAAAACAGGCAGCTTTAATATGAGCTTCTCTTAGGGCTTGCAAGCACAGGTACTCTACCACACAAAGCTGTCTGATGCCATTGTGTCACCATGAGATCTGAGCATCTGTGGGTTCACTAGAGTTATTCTCCCAATACAGAAGCTAGAGAAGTGCCCCTGTCCTCATTCTAACTGTGGCATTCAAGCATGGGAGTCACATCCAGTTTCATCAAAATATTCCAATGCCTAATTAAGGACAGAAAAATAATATGTTTTGGGCTGCAAGAGGTCCTAAAGATTATCTCGTTTCAACTGCCTGGCAGTGGACTGGAACATCTTCCACTAGACCAGGTCTCTCAAAATCCTGTACAGGGATGGGATACACAGCTTCTGGTGCAGCCTGTATGACAGCTGTCATTGTCTACAGGGCAACCTCTTATGACAATGAATACAGCAGTTTAATTATGAGACTACCATCCTAGCTGCCTGACCAGATTTCTTTCTCTAACCAGTTCACAAGTGATTGTTTCACCATATGAGTGTTGCAGTGAGGTTCTTCTTCCTCAATGCAGAAACTTTTCTAAATAAATTTGTTCTCCCCTGGTAAACTTGTATCATCTAAAGTCATGAAAGTGGAAGGAAGAAAAAAGTGGAATTGCTAGGCTATTTTAATTTCTGAGTTTGAATAGACTAAACTTCTCCTGGGAAGACTCTCTACACTTGAGGATGGGAAAGTTTTGAAATATTTTTTCCTTCTCCCCATGGAGAGAACGTGCAACAACCTTCGTAGACAATGATCACATTTTACTGTGCTAATCCAGCACTGAACTGAGACTCATCAGTGGCATGTCTTTTTCTAAGGGAAGAAGAGGAGGAAAAAGAAATTTCAAAAAGACCCAAACAACATGCTTTTACATCATCTCACCAGAATGTAAACTAATGTGAATCTTTGATGTTACATGCACAGATGTTGTAGTTGACATATCTCATGGCAGGCACCAAGCAAGAAGTGAGGGAACGGCAGGAAGTTGAGGAGACCACAAACATCCAACGCTACAGGGATGGCCTGGAGCAGCAACCTACACAAACACAACAGTCTAACTTCATTGTTAATTAAAGCAGTGCTTTCTAAGGTACAACAAAGTTGGTGCTGTACTTGGGATTTTGATTTTCAGCTGTGGTTATTGACACTAAAGAAAGATTTGGGAACAGGAGTCAAGGTGTAGGTACCTGCCAAAAGAGAGATGCATTTATTGCAGTCTGTCTGCATGCAGTAAGTTGTGATATCTGGATGCTTGTTAAAGAGTTACAGATTTTTGGATAATCAAAGAGTTAACATATGACAGCTGTTTGCCCATGGATTAAACCATATTTTATCAGCTAGACAGATACTCCTATTTCATAAATTATTATGCTTCCGTTCTTGGAGTATCAGTGAACAGGGAGGATGTCTTCCTCTTGTCACACAAATAAACTCTTGCAAAAATTATTTTAAGGGATATTCAAACTTAGTCACAGGCTTCTGACTCCACATATTTTTTGCTCAGTCTTTACACGGAGTTTCAATAAGTTTAGTTAGTTCTCACCAGTTGCATTCATATTTTAGGTCTGGAAATGTGCAGTGTTACAGAATCAACTGTATTGTAAAGGGGTCAAAGTAGGAAGCTACATAGAAATTTAAAGGGCAGTGCTGCATGAGAACTAAAAGAAACTGAATGTCTGTATTAAATAAAATGCACCAAAAAGAGCTAACAAATCAACAATATCCATCACCAGTCCTTTATGGGCTAGTAGAGCATGTATTTTCTTTTGCTGCAAAATGACTGCATGTGTTTGCACAGTCATCACATGAAAATATGTTTTACCTTCATGTTGTTCATTTAATTCCCCTTTTGAATCCCGAGTGGCTTTGGGAGCAGCAGCTTGTACCCTGTTAGCAGCAGTGAATCCATCCTCAGAGCGGCTTCTGGGGGCAATGCTTGACCTTACCAGCTTAAAATTCTTTATTGCACTCACTGATGCAGCAAACACCACTGGAAAAGCCTGGCTGGAACAAATTCATTTCAAATGCAATAATAATGCTCACAGGTAATTTTTATTTTTCGCCTGTTCTTCTCTCCATTGCTTCTTTGCTTCCCTGTGTACAACTGTGATGAGATGCATAAAGAAAATCCAGTGTTGGAGCCACGCAAGGAGTTGTTCTATATGATGTATGCAATAGGGTTCTATTGAGAGCATCTATAACACTCCTGTCATTGTCCTAATTCTGCTCCTTTAACTTTTGATGGGTTTAGTGTTGACAACAAATGATTCTGATTTCTCTGGACCTTTTTATTTAAAGTTCAAGATAGTAGGAGAATGCCCAACGTATTTGGACCTAAATATTACGAAAACGTATATAAAAAGATCCGTGCAATCTGTCACAAAATGTAGCACAATAGCTGTTAAGTGTTCCAGTTTATCACCAATATAAGTATCCCTGTGTGAGAGAATATGTTTTATATCTGTACTGCTGGGAGTGTTCCCAGTGGGGAGTTGGAAGGGACGTGCCTGGGACGATGCACTGTTTCTAATCAGCTATGCAAGTGTTAGTGAATGGCAGCAGATTTATCATCTGAAATTATTCTCTTCAAGTAGTTTTTTATTGTAATACCAGGAAACTAGTCTCTCTTTTTTTAAGTGATTTATTGAAATCATCTGGCTATACTCTACCTAATAAAATGTAGTCTATGGCTGCTGGACTTCCTGCAGGAAAGAAGAATTAATCAGATATGCACAGGAGCTATAAAGCAGAATGGAAGTTCTATCAGTTGCTGTAGCATAATGGAAAATACGTAGGATCCAGGCTCAGTGGGTGTAGGAGAGTTTAAGCACAGGGCAGGTCACTGGAGCCATATCCATTTTCCCAAGCTGAAGATGGTGTGTTAGTGTTGCAGTTGCACGTGTGCTCAGGACAAACCCAACAGGAGCACTGGTGCAAATGTTTTAGGAGTTATTTTGCTTCCCTTTCATCAGCAAAAGCAATGTTTGGAAGCTGCTCTGGGTGGAAACCATTCCACATGAGAGACTTGAACACCAACAGCCCATTGTCTGCTGTTTATGCAGAGCCTCCTGCAAAGAAAAACTTGCTCATCAACGGGCTCATCAGCCATGTGCAGGTTGAGCCATCTGCAATGGTGGTGAGAGCTCTCTTTCTAGAGCCACTTGTATAATTTAAGTCTGTATTAGGAGAAACCTTGCTTCTTGTTTGCTCGGCATATGCTGTTGCAGTTGTCTCGTACTGTAGTATTTAACAGCTCACTAATCATGCACTAAATGACGTGGCTAATGCAGACCCTGTGTGCTTATCCAAGGGCAAATCTCTACTGTTTTGATTTTAGAGAGGGGGTTTTTTTCCTCTGAAATTTGTTACTCTGTCTCTTTCAGAAAAGAGACCTGGTTAAAAATGCCTTAATTTTCCCTAAGAGAACTTCTTTTCAATGAATAAGTCAGTAAAATACATTTGTCAGTGTTTTTATGCAGATTATTTCTTTCTTTATCCTCTGAAGAGAGCTGTGGAAAAACTATTTGTTTTTGCAAGAGCCAGCAAGTTAATTTTTAAAAAATGTGGGCTTGGTGTATCTGAACATTCTCCTCTCCCTGTTACCTGGTGGATCAAGTGAAAATGCTTGCAAAAGGAAAGAAATTAACAAGATCAAAATGATGAAGACTGTGAGACCATGAGGAGACCAGGCTGCAAGGCAGACTGATATGGGAAAATGTAGTGTCTGGCAGCAAGATAACAGGACTTGTGGTGTCTGTGGCTAGATTGGTTTTGATGAATGACCAGCTTAGTTGTGTTGCCGCTGTGACTCACTTCTTAGTTATCTGAGAAGCCTGAGGTCTCAGCTCAACTGAGTGTGCTATTTTACACTCAACAGTTTTCTCTCTCCCACTGTGACTTCGTGGCTGGAAAGAGCTTGAATTATCTCTGTCCAGGCTAAAATTTTGATTTGCAAGACTTGTTTTGTATCAAAAATATATTTTTCTTGTTTGAAAGAAAATAATTTCCAAGAGTCTTTCGGAGAAAAAAGAAATGTTTCTCACCATGCATTGTTTGGAATATGATTGATATACTATGTCCTAATTCTACACTAGAATCCTTATGTCAGTCCCTTTTTCATGGATTGAGACTGCATGAATTCTGGGGACATCCTTGCAGACTTCAGGATGCAGTTGACTCTTGTAGCATGTTGGATTATATAGGATTTGAGCTGCTAAGTGGCTGATCTGGGAAGTGGCATGACAGAAGAGGAAAGCTTGTCCCTGAGGCAGGAGAGATACCTTTTCTTATCTCTATTTATTGAAGGTGGGTCTGACTTTAAACATGCAGAAGTCTAGTAAGCGCTCAGGATGAGGATGTGAAATTACTTGTAGCTAAGCCTTTTCTTTCCCCAGTTTTTGTTCATTAGTTCCAACTCCCACACTGTTTTTTGCTTGAAAAGCTCCTGTTATACTATTGTAAAGTTCATTGTCGGTGGCTTCAGAGAGCAATGCCTGTCTGGTCCCAGGTCAGACAGGGATGTGAGGAAGTAGAAGTAGTAAATGTTTGAGATCTTAGGTATATTTGCTATCCTTGCTATTCTTTTAAGTGTTGATGAATAACACAAATCCACGAAAATGTGTCATTCAACCAAGGAATATCCTGCAACATGCTTTCAACCATTGAATCCAATACTTGAGAACTGTTGGTGTTTCATTGTTTCTCTTGGGAATATACAACAAAGTGTTCTCCACTGGAATACCTGGAATAAGCTGGTGAACAGAATTACTGTGAGGAGTTATTCACCATCCTTAGGGTGAGCTGCCCTTCGGAGCGGTGGAGCTGCTGCCTGGGGCACAACGACCAGAAGGTGCTGGGCTGGCCTCTGTGCAGCTGGCTCTGCTCCAGTCCCCTCCTCCCCTTCAAGAGAAAGGGGACTTTCAGGGGGATGCCAGGTATGTGGCAGGATCAGCTGGCAGTGAAGGGATCCCATCCCCTGCTGCCCTGGGAACCTGTGTTATGTGAAGGTGGTGAAGAGTCACCTTTGCTTCTGCTGCCTGAGTTTTGCACCACCCTGACCTTCACCTCGGCCCCAGCTTTGCTTCAGGAGCTCGTTTTGTTCTCTGACATTTTCCCAAGTACATTTTAATTGATTCTGCCGCCTTCTCTTCTTCAGTCTCCTGGCTACTGTTCACCTATTCTTCATGTACAAACAGAAATAAACCCTGGAAAAGTGGTACAAGTCCAGGTCAGAGCTCAGTTAATGCCTTCACTTCATCTTCAAAGGCTTCAGCTGTCTGGACAAGGAGCTGCTACTCATGCTTACCTTGAGATGCCTTTGGCACCAAGGCACACATTTTTAACTACTGGCCAGGATTCTAGGTTTTCACCTTTCAGTTCAAAGGCATGTTACCTCCAGAGCCACTCACTACTTGGAAATTATTTAAAGTGAATCATTTTCCCTCTGTGCAAGGTCTTTGTTGCTAGAATGAAAAAATCAACTTTGTCTGGGTTTCTTCTGTCTTCCAAGAAGAGGGTATTTGGTGTTGTATGCACATTTGGTGGGAGGCCATTCTCTTTGTGGTTTCAAAGGGGTAATTACAATCAAAGTTTATAAATCACTCAGGAGGTATAGGACTGTCCCCTCCTAATGCAGCTTTTTGCATATGAGTGATGATTATTTGCATCCTGATGGCATAGTTGTATCTGGTCTGAACTTACCATTTGGATTTCATATTGCTCTGATTCTGGATTTGCCTCTGAGGCTGCCAGACATCCAGGGAAGCATGTGTGAGCTGACCTCTAGCAGAGGCCCTGCAATTGTTGTTTCTTACTCCTTAATCCCATTCCCAAACTGTGGTATTGTTAAGACAAAGTTTACCACCTGAACTACCTCAGCAGGACAGCAGACAGCTGTGCTGGAGTGAAATTTATCCTAGGGAAGGATATTTCAGTCAGTTTGTTTAAGCGACAGTGACATTGTGAGGGGAGTCACAAGGTTGTGGCCAAAATACAATGGCTTAAGAGCTGTATTAATAGACCCATAATTACTAATGACATTTCAAGAATTAGACACCATATCACTCAAGTTTGAAGTTGAGATCTAGGAGCAAGCTGGTAGAGATTGGTTCTAGTTATGAAATATCTGCTACTGTTTGAGTATCATAAAAGGGGATGACTCTACAATGCTAAATGATGATTGCTTACACAAAGGAGGTAGCACCAAGGGAGCAGCTGAACTGTTTTGTTTGCAATACTTCCTCCCTTTACAAACAGAGGAAGCAGTGGCTTTGGAATTAAAAAACTTAGTGCAACAACAATGCTACTTACATTTTTGGCTGGAAAAATAATTTATTGCTCCCTGTGAAATTTGCAGAGAAGGCAACCTTGAGCCAGGTTTTATTAAACTCACCAGTTCCAGGACTGGGGAAGTCCTCCCTCTGGCTGTACTCCAACTGAGTAGTTCCACCTCTGCTCATTAGGGTCATGTTCCCATCCCAGGTTCCTAATCTATTTGTCTATGAAGGTCTCTTCAGCTAAAATAGTTCTGAATTTCACTGAATAATTTAAAAAAGGATGAAAGGAATCCTGGAGTGTATTGGTTAGAATAGTCACCTGGAAGTGGTGATACTGGGATCCAGGCCAGTAAAAATTACATGGTATTGTTTAAATGCAGAATAAATATGTAGCTTAGGCTGTAGGTTAGAACCTGTTATGATATCAAGGTAACCACGTATATTTATGTATCTAAATAGATATTTGTCTATCTAAATCTGGTATGGTCCTAGAGAGATTCTTCCAATGGATCCAGGACACTTGAAACACCAGCTGTGTAGGGTCATTCTTAAATATTTTTTTTACCTTTGCATGTATGTATTTTTCTTGCAGTTGAGTGTAATCCAGGAAGGAAACATTTCCATGGGGAGAGGTAGTACATTCAACCTTACCTATATTTAAAAAACAAACAGAAAAACTGCTATAGTGCAGAAAAAATTTGCATGTTTCTGGATGTCAGGAAGAAAGCAGTGGAGTATACACCCTAAAAACACCTGCATTTGTTAGGTGCACATTACAGTGAGAATGCAATGTTCAAATTATTCTGGTAGTTTTGTTGTGCATTGAACTATCCTGGCTCTTTGGAAATCGTTGCTAATTAAAGTGAGCTGGTAATTATCCTACAGGTATCCCTCAGAGCTGCAAGCAGCACTGGAACAGGCCTTGCTGGCTTATACACAGCCTGTGCCTCTCTACATGATTCCATGAGCTGGGCTTTGCTGTTGTCATGGTACACCTCCATGTGTACCATAACACTGTACTGGAAACTGGAGTATTGTAGTTAGAGAAATCTCCAGTTAAGTACTGGAAACTGGAGACAGATAAATCTTGCCCTGAAACACATAGCAAGCATGAGAGAAATGGAGCTGGACAAGCAATTTGTAAGCTGTTATTGTAAGTTTTCATATTCACTGAGTTACTGGATAGAAAAAAGAGAAGGTGTTTTGGGGTACATTAGGATCATAGTTATGTAGTTACCACAGTTCATCAACTAATTGTGGTCTATCAAGTAATGTTGTTCCTCACAAAACCGCACTCTTTTTACTCTTTTTCTGTTTCCATTTTTGTGACTTTACCAAGGAGGGATCTTTGCTTTTGTGCCCCTGTGCAAATGGCCCAGGTCTGCTACCACAGCCTTCTGCTTTGGGGTGAAGGTTTCCCTTAAGATGGGTTTCCACAGAGTCAGACATAGGTATCTCATCTCCTGCTCTCCTGGCTTGGGGTGATATTCTCATGGCTAGATTAGAAAATTTTCTAGTGTACCTGATGATGCCTAAAAGAGAGCTTTTGGGACACACTGCATCTTTCAAAAGTGGTTTATTTGCATGTGTGACTGGAAGGGAACCAAGTTCCTCTCAAAAAAGCAGAGCAAAACAAAATCCCACTTAACCTCCTAGGAAAGATTTAGCTCCTTGACTTTAAGCAGAAAAAAAAGAAAAGTTTTATATAAATACATTCTGAACTTCACTCAAAGTTGTTTACCATTAAAACTTATCTCTAAGCTTGCAATTGCAGAATTTGATGTTGTAAGCATGGTAGAGCCACATAGCACATACTTTAAAGCAATTTACAGTACTGAGAATCTAATAAAGGTAGCTGACAAGATAATTGCCAAATTATAGGAATGCATTGCCACCACTTGCACACAAATGCTCTTTAATTATTTTTTGGTATCTGAGGAAAGACAGAGGAATGCTGAGCTAACAAGCAACATGTAATCCATCTGTGTTTGTTTTGGTGCATCCTGGGTTTGTGGAAGACCCCGAAATGAGACGTTGTCTGGGGTACAATGACCTTTGTGTGCAGGAAAAAAATTGCCACTTGCTAGACCAACAGTGTAAAACAAGAGAGTTGCTTGTCTTTGGATTATGACCTGGTCACCTAAAGCATGTGGGAAAAATGTGTTCAGATAAAGGCTACAAAATTGTTAACACTTTGAATTACGTTTAGATTACAGAGCTTTATACAACCAGCAGTCTCCATGTTATTGAAAACCTTATCAGCTGCCATTCAGTGAATGCCCTCGTTAATAAAGTGCTTCGTGGAATTTGTGCATGTGTTTGTGCCTGGTGTTTGTCCAGCCACATCTTGGGGATTTTCTTCTGAGGCATCCATCTGATTCTAATCCCAGCCAACAATAGTCATTTTATTCCATTATAGTCTATCACACAGTAATTAAAGAAATTATTTCCATGCTATTGTTATTATTGTCTGTGTATACATCACAGATGAAAATAGGGAAAATATTTCTTGTTAAGACAGTCATCTGTGGCATTATTCAGCCACTTGGCTGTTATGATTTCTTGATCCATTTAGGAAATGACATCAAATTACAATGATATGGAACTCTAATAGCATCATTGTCTGATTTCATTCTTCCAGTTTTTTTTTTAATTAAGTCAGGAGTCTATTCTATGAGAGGAAAATTATCTTCATTTATGATACCCCATTCAAAGCTTGCTGCTTCAGATAGTAGAAACAAAAGGCTTAATGAAAACTGACATAAACTAGAATAGCAAATCTTGGTCAGGCATTTCTTATGGATAGGACAGATAAACAAATCATTCTTCTTGTGAAATACAGCTTACTGGCAGCACAGAATACCAGGGTTATGTGAGCATACACCTCTCACTGATTGTGTTCAGCATCCCCAAAGTCCTCTGTGGAAGCAAATGTGAAACCCTGATTTGGAGGTTTGGTTCTGCAGAAGCCCTGGACAGGATAGGCATCAATGTCAGGATTCAGCATTGTCACTTTGGTGTGCTGGGGAAGGAAATGCAGCAAGAGCAGTGGGAAGGCATGGAGAGGAGCCTGGAGGAGAGGGAGTTCATGTTGTGACTGTGCCATGGCCTCACGCAGAGCACGTTTTCCTTATCTGTAAGGAAGGGCTGAGAGTCTGAACACATGAGGCTGGAGATACCTGACACAGCCTTGTTGGATGTTTTCTCATACCAGACAAAAGCAAGTTTGAGAATAAAAGAGGGAACCCTCTCCAACAGGTGCACAGAGCAGGGAAGTGCTGACAGTTAGTAGATATCAGCTCACTGAGAGCTGGTTGGAAATCCTCTCCTTTCAGAATCCAAAAGCTTGGACTGTTTCACAGTCCAGATCTCTTAGTCTAGATTTCTGAATTGAATCTTCCAAGAAAAATAAAGGCTTGTCCTGAGGTGTCACTTGAAAGCCCTGATTTTTTCTTGTGGGGATGGAAACATGCTTGGAAAAACCTTTTGGGTGGGGATTATTGTTCAATACCAGTCAAGAGGCTGGATCTCTTTTTTTTCTTACCCCACTTTCAGGTTTTTTGTTTGTTTTCTCTTCAGAACTTCTTGGTTTTTTCCAGTGGTACAAGGAAACAATTTTTTAGTCACTAGGGTCATGCTCTTCAGAGATCTCAAGAATTTGAGACAGACAAAAAGAATGGCAGGATTTCATGTAGTTGCAATATCTGGAAGAAAATTAAGACCTGATCAGAGGACTTGTGTTCACCACGCCAGCAGCTGGTAAATCCTGGAGTCAGCACAGCCTTCAAGCATGTCACCTACCAACCTGCTCTCCCTGGGACAAGCTCCCAGCAGCTGCCCTCAGTGGGGAAGCAGATCCACTGCTTTTGGCTACCTGAGTGCAGATATTCCTGTCCCACAGAAGTTGTCTGACTCGCTGTGGGTACAACAGCACCGGAGTGAAACAGCTGGATCAGCTTAGAGTGCTCAGGGGACAAGGTACCACGCAGCCTTGTGCCAGGTGAGGTTACCACAACCATCAGACTCCATACCAGGAAGCTCTCAATGACAATGTAATTGTTTTGGCTAAAAAATATTTCTTTTTGATGCTTTGGAACTTCCAAGCACGTCTTCTATTTGTTGTCCCAGTCAGGCCTGTGGTTACAGCTGTGGACATCACATCTATTCTCGTTAGTTACTCATGCTCTGACCTGATCTCCCTGGTTCAAGCACATGGTGCAATTGCATGTTAATTGGGTTTTGCTATTTCCTACTCAAATCCAATTTTCACTGCCAGAGTTGGTGTAAAAGGGAGATCTTCCTCCATGTGTTTGTCAAAATCAGAGCAAAGCTTACGGCTCTCAAAGCAGCATACATCTTTTGGGGGGATGGGGAAGAGATATTTTCAAAAATATTTTTAAAAATTAATTTTTAAAAATCAAAAATCCCCAGCACAGAACAGCTCATCCTTATATTAACTTTTTGTGCTCAAAAATGCATGTCTGAGATGTATAAGCTGGTTTTCCAACAGTATTGATCCTTTAGGGTACTTAAACGTGTGCATTCCATGTGCACAACCAATACAAAATGAGTAATATAACTGCTGCAGCTTTACCAGAACATGGGTACTGAAGTGGTCTTGTCCTGTGTGATCAATCTGGTTTGCAGGTTCATCAGAATGACCTGTACTTTGATTGATGGGGAACACTAAAAGCACGTTATCACCCTAAAAAAGAACTCAAGCCTATTCATTTTCTTTATTTCTCTGCATTTTTAGTAAATCAAAAACTGGGGAAGACAAACATCCTGAGTGTGCAAAAATCTCTGAGGCAACATACAAAAAAAATCTTCATTTACTTTAAAGATCATTTATTTCTCCCCACACAGGATTTCTGCTTTCAGAAATCCTCCAAGTATATTTTCATTCATGCTTTGAATAATCCATACTTGTAACCAAATTTTGTTTTCATTTTTCTCTCTTTTAAAATAAGAAATAGAGCAAAATCAACAGGGTATGTTTGCACTCAGCAATTTTGTCTATCGCTAGTTTTAAACAACTTTCCAGTTATAAATTACTTCTCCTTATGTTTTTCTTATCTAATGGCATCTCTGAATTAGGTTTCACCTCTGTGCAGTTAAGAATGTAAAAACAGTTTAATAAGACCTAAATAGGTGCTTAAAACTACGGGTGTAAGCAAACGTTTCTCTCAGATGTAAACAACTGGAAGTTCACGCTGCTGTTGTTCTCTGAAGGGTCTTGTCTGAGTCACTTTATTCAAGCACTGCAGTGGTCCTGAGGTCTGTGAAGTCCCTTGTGCACGTAAAGTTAACCTTGGATAAGTGGTTGTGGCTTCTGGACTTGGGTTTCAAGAATATATTTTGTAAATGTAAATATTGTCTCTCATTAGTATGCTCCAGTATTTGCTTACAACGTTGTTTTTGTGAATTTCCTAGCAGAGAGATTTGCTAACAAATTATAGCTGGAGAACAGCAAAACTGAAGCAAACTCATTTGCAGGATAGAAAAATAAAAGTACACAAGGTACTACAGATGACAGCCACTCAGTTTTTAGTGACAGCATTTGCATTTCAACACATTTCTGATTAAAAAAATCCTTCACAGTGGTGTAATAAGAGCTGGGCAAGGGTCTCTCCTTGTCCTCAAGAAAAGAGCAAGATTCCCTTACTCTCAACATTTATTTTTTCATTTACTATTCATGATACTTTCAGTAGTTGCACTGCTAGCAGGTAGTATAATAACTGATAAAAGCTGTTTCTTAACTATTTCTGTTTTGCTGTAACTAATTGACATAAATATTTATGCTGTAGTTATCAGTAAAATATATTTTTCTGTAAGTACCAATAACAAACCAGTCCTTTAATTATGATATAGAACAGCTGGTGGTATTCACAGAAACATTTCCTTTTGACAGATAACTCAGAGAACAGGGAACAGTGCTATTTTCACTTGGACCCTTTCAAAGAAACAGGAAAATAGGAAGGGAGTTTTAATGTTGTATTTTACATGCACATTAACTCCCACATTGTTTTCTGTCCAAGATTATAAACAATGTTCATTTGAGAGGCTTCAGATTTATTCCTATTTTAAATACTGTAGGGAATGATTAAAGATGCTGAGCATTAATCTTGTGATGGTACATCAGAGGCACTTCCAGCTTGTGCCCCAGAAGCTAAACCCTGTGCAGGCACCAAAGTCTGTAACCTTTCTGCTGCTTCCAGATCATCTGGTAAAATTTTCATCAAATACTCAGCCCTTTTTGATGTCTGCCTGTGTGATACTTGTCAAGAGCTGGAAAGACAGATTGGTGCTGGATAGCTACTGTTTGGACCCAAAAGGCATTTAATAGCTGTGCTACAATCCCTAGAAACTGCTCAGGGATTCTTTACCAGTAGTTAATGAATGTGTTCAGTGATGAGAACAAAATAAAGTCAGAGTGAGCTGAGCTCTTCCTAATGGTTTGTAAATCCAAAATACAAGATGGAGTCTGCTCTTAACTTCATCCAGCAGTTTATAAGTTGATATGAGAATGAGGATGATAGGAAGATATGGCTTAAGGTCAACTGTTGTCTCATGGTTTTTGAGAACCAGCAGACTCAAATTCAAAGCATCTGTTGCAAAACTAAATTCTAGTTGAAATTTATTTCTAGAAAAGTTGTCCATTGGGACATTCCTACAGTAAGTTGAATATTTATTTCTGCTGTGAGACATAATTGCATCTGCTGTGTGTTTTTGATTTCTGAATGTCTGGGGGCCAAATCTCAGTTGCTCTAAATGGGTAAAGCTGTTCGCCCTGCTTTTGTTATGGAAAATTCTGCTTGAGATATCAAGCTGTGGGAAAGTTGTTTTGTTTTGTTTTGTTTTTGTGAGGAGATGACTTTGGATAGGTTTATTTTTTGGTGGGTTTTGTGTCTTTTTTCCGTCTGGCCAAAGGGTCAAACTACAAGTAGAATACTTGCAGAAATGTTGTTCTCCTGTGTCTGGTAAAAAGTCTAATTTAAATAGTTTTCTTAATTTAAAAAAAAAAAATGGCTTCTCCAGTAAAAATTATTCTTTTGGTTTTGCTCAAGCTTTTATTTCCTATGAGCACAATAATATGTCATTAACAATCTAAATATTTTCATTCAAAATGGTGCCACTTCTCCTAGTTGGAAGTATGAAACTTCATTTCTTTCATCCTTCACCGTGGGCCAGGTTCTCTGGCTGAGCTGATCCATCATGGGGAGGAACATAAACTCTTCCTCTGGCTGGTTTCCAATGACAGAGATTTGGGGCTTGGGAGATCTTTTGAGGGTGTTTTGGAGTTTTGTGTTGTTTGGCTTATGGGTTTGTTGGTTGGTTGGTTGGTTGGTTGGTTTAGTGAGAAAATGTTTTATTTTTATAATCTCTAGCTTTGATGTGTTTTTAACAAATTCCACTGCCAGGTTTGTTTGCTCAGTAATCATTTTCCTCTTGAGTGAGGTTTATATATGATCTCCCCAAAACCTCTCCAGTGTCATTTATTGAATGTTGAAGAAGGTTTTTATGGAAACAGGGGCATGCAGGCAGAGTAGGTACACATCCCTTTACACCCCCCATTGCTGATGTCCCATGCTCTGTGGATCTCAAGGTGAGAATCATGAGATACCTTTATAATGTTAACATTTTAACACAGAGGTTTGGGGATTTTTTTCCAGGATTTTCAACTGTTGTTTCTTAGCTCTTTGTCTAGCTACTTTGTGCATGAAATAATTCATGTGGTTTGGACATCTATTCAGGAGAAGGCTTTAAGTTCAACTTTTAAACTGTTTGGTTTGTGTATGAGACATTTTGGACTATTCACCATAGCTGTATTTTGGACTATTCGCCATAGCTGTATCTGGGCCAAGATTTTTCACGAAGCATCAAGAATTTACTGATTACATATGTTCATTCTGCTTTTCTCCCTTGAGACTACCTTTCTCCTGCAATCCAGCCTAGAAAAGAAACCACTGAAACAGCCTTGACACTTTGCACAACACTTCCTATCCTTCATGTACTCCTCCTCTTGGGTTTTTCAGGAAACCCACTGGGGCAGCATACAAAACTGCAAATAAAATGCAAGTTTACAGTTATACCACTCATGGATAAAAATCAGAATTTAAACAAATAAGTGTAAATATTGGGCATGTGCCAGAAGACAGAAGAGATTAGCAAATTAGTTGATATGCAGAAATCTTTCCTGCTTTGTTAGTGTTGATAACACGTGCTAGTCTGTGCTTTAGGAACTTGAAAACAAATTTCTAATCAAAGAGGGTCAAAACTGGTAGCAGGGTGCTCAAATCTCTTGCTTTGAGCTGTGGACCTGCTTCATGTTGATTTTTTTTTTTTAACCAGACAAACTCAACAAGTTTCAACTTTGAATAGAAGATGGGCGACCTAGGAAGAATACTCCTCAGCTCCCTGATTTTTCTGACTTCATCCTCCAAAATCTTGTCCTTTCCTACTAAGTTTCCCAAGAAATGCAGGTTTGCAACAAAACCAGTTTTATTATTTACACTATTTAAGATTGCCCAGCTTGAAGCAGATTTTCCAGCAAGGGTGAAGGGCTCCAATTCCTTGGGTCTTTTAAGAAACCTTATACTTGTCTACCAAAAATCATGTAAGCAATTTACTTATCACACCTAAAACTCTGGGCTGTTGTTCAGTTATATGAATTCTCACCAGATCCTTGTTTCTGTTCAAGCTGTGCATGACTACAGCAGAGGGACAGAAACTCTGCTAATAGTCCTGCATAGCCATTCCTCTGGGTCCTCACACTGCGAGGTTTGCACAGCTCTTGGTTGTGCTCTCTTTCCTCACTAAAAAAATTGTACAAGTTTCTCTGCCTGTTTTATGTGAATGTTAGCAGAAGGGAGGTTGCTGTAGAATCTGGACGTGAAGCAAAAGTTTTCTCAGGTTTTATCTTAGTTGGCTAGTGAACTAGAATTGGTAGAAGTTAACTTTACCTTTAAAATAAACTGTATCACTTTTTCTGTAGGTGTTGCCTGTGTTTCTCTTAGTCCTGGATCTCCAGGGACTCTTGTGTTTTGATTCCCAGTCACTGAGTGTGACTGGGACAGGTCAGAATCACCAGAGTAGCTTTACCTTCTCCTCTGACTGATTGCCAGGCAGGACACAGATGTTTTCAGACTCTCCTACTTGTTGATATCAGGACATCAGTTTGTTATTGCCTGAGGCAAATTCTCCTCATGTGCATGATTGCAAATGCTACATAAGCACTATATATGATAGAATGTAAGAATGTGATAGATGAAGTAGAATGAGTAACTGCACTTTGCAGAGTTCATATTTGGTATTCAGCTAGCAGCAAGAATAAGAAATTGGATGGTTTAACCCAGTATTTTTTGAGGACCATCACCAACAGTGATAGAAATGACAAGATGACAAGACCACATGTGCACTTAAGGCTGAAAAAATAAAAGCATGGGATCATTCAATCCGTAGATTTAATTTTCATGCTCTTGCAGTCTCTAAGGAGTTACGTGACTGACAACTCTAATAGCAAAAATCTGGATCTGAGGGTCTTCCTTCACTGACCCAGCAAACCTTTGCCAAGTCATGATGGCTGCCTGATGCACAGCCTGAGTGTCAGCTGAAGAAAGAGAAACACCTGGGATTCGAGAGCTGAAAAAGACATTTAAAAAGGAAATACAAGATGAAGTGGAAGAAGGTCAGAGGCAAAGAGCAAAGACTGGAGCAGCTAAGACTAATGCTATGGACATTGCTGGAGATGAGACTGTTCCTGCTTCATGGATCATATGGATTTCCAGCCTTGGTTTTGTCACTGCTGTGGTGATATTACTAGTTTGAGAGTGGATCTTCTCTAAATGTCCATCATGTGGCATTGCTCTGTCCAATGAGCAGTTCTTTTCCTCTGATAAGAGTATCAGCTACACCTGGGTGTAAGAGAGGTGAAGGATGCACCAGGGAGCAGTGGAGATGCAAGGAGATGCAAGGAGAGGCTCTGCTACCAACTGGGAATGCCACAGAGCTCATCTGCAGATGTGAGCTGCTATTTAATGTGATTTCCAGCAAATCTTTAATCGAGCTCACAACCAGCCTTCTTATGTCACTTTTATCTGGATCTCTCTCATCTCACCCCATAAAAAGTGGGTTTTATGAAGATGTGGAGTAGCCTACTGCACAAGTGACACATCACCTCCTGAAATCTAATAGAGCTGTCATCCTCGTGCTGCTGTTGTATCTGTTAAAGCCATCAGCTGAACATCTGTCTCTCTGTATTTTATACATTACAAACCACTTTGCCAACTGCCTCCACCCAGCCAGGTTGCCGGAAACACTGCATTTTAAATGCTTTTAGAGTGGGAGGAAAGAGGGAGTGTTTTTTTCATTTTTCAGTCAGCTGCATCTGATAAAAGAACACTTTGTAGTGCTGGGTAACCCCAAACATGTAAAAGCTGGTTTGCAAACCATACTGCAGTATTACAAAAAGGACTGGAGCTCTTCAAAACTCATTCTATTGGAATCACATTGGACCCAAATTTGGCAAGAAAACCACCTAATTTCAGTGCTGAAATCTGTAACAAACTGGAAGTAATTCTCCATTAGCATGGAGTTCATATAAATCAAGGCTTCTGCTTCCAAAACTGAATTACCCACAACATCACAAACTATTGTTGCTTCTAGGAGCAGACATCCAAACCCAACCATGTCCAGTTCCAGGTGTTCAATGCTGTAATGGGGGCCAGGGTTTTTGGAGATATTTGAATAAGTTAAACAGCATGTTGAGCTTTCCTGAAAAAAACCCTAGTCTCCTTTTGGAGAGGATTTTAACCCTTCCAAAAAAGAAAAAGAAAAAATCTGGCCTGTTTTTTCTGGTTCTGAATATTTTTAGAAATACTCTAGATTTCTATAGGAATGTTCTAATTTTCTGGCAGGATCTTTGTATTTGGCTTGATGATGCCCACAGGAAAGAGCTGCAAAGAGATAATGACCCTGGACCAGCAGCAGAAGGCTGGAGAAAGTGGTGATGAAACAGAGGGAACAGGAGCAGACTCCAGGGCATGGCCAGAGGAGCTTCAGTGGCAAGTCCCTCTTCTCCACACACAGTTGGGTAACACAGTTTCATCACATGCACAGAAATCAAACAGAATTTGATCTCCTTGTAAAGAGCAAGGAGCCGAGCAGATTGCTATTAAAATCAACCAGATTTTGTAGAATTAACTGTAGGGTGGCAAACATGAAATAGCCAACTGCTATTTCTTTTTTACCCTTGATTTAATGCTTTTTTGCCTAAACAGCAGCAGGTGTTCTGGGCTACCCTGTCAGCATTTCCATATGGGTCAGAAATTAAATCAGCCACCAAATATGGGTGCAGAGTAATTAATTACTCCTGCAGTACTTCTCTCTCTTTGCTGATACTGCATTTATTTTCATTTTTGGGCTGTACCTACCTGTGTGGCAGTTTCCAGGGCAGTGTCTGACTCTGTTTGCAGCTTGGTGTAGTGAAAAGAACATCTTTTGCTGTTCCTAATTCTAAATGTTACTATCATGTCATGGGGTTTTTTTACCTGACACACTTTTGCTTTGACAGTGCTGGAGAGTGAAGTCATATGTAA
This sequence comes from Cettia cetti, assembly GCA_013401135.1. Taxonomy (NCBI): domain Eukaryota; kingdom Metazoa; phylum Chordata; class Aves; order Passeriformes; family Sylviidae; genus Cettia; species Cettia cetti. Next base: position 18,726 of record VZUI01025433.1, on the reverse strand, counting down.
AGATGCTGTAGGTTTAATGCACTGTGATTGGGATGGATATGGAATATGGTGTATTTGAGAGTTCATCTTGAGGGAAAAGTCACAGTACAACCAGTTTATTAGCTGTGATGCTTCTTGATATCTTGAGACGCTCGCCCTATTGCACCTGCCAAGAAAGGCTGTCTCCTGGAACAGTGAAGGCAGTTTATCTCAATAGATACTTGGATACAGCATAAAGGACACTTGCTGGCTGTGTACCTGCTTTCAGAATGGGTTAAGACTAAACTCTGTGTGTCTGCAGCCTAAGTATGTGCTACTGATAAACTCACAATCAAAGAAGTGAAACCCTTTTGAAGATCAAAAGAACTGTTGTTATGTGTATCTGATTACAAGCAATGGTCTACAGTGTCTTGTAGCAGCAAATGCAGTCAGTGACACAGAGAGGAGTGGTTGGGATGGATTGATGGAGACACGGGGCTTTAGGAGTCTCTTCTCTGGTCTTGGGCACTCTGACCCAGTGTCAGGAGCAAAATACACATTGCTGCTGCCACATACTTCCAGTTTCTCTTACAAGCTGAGTTTTCAGTCAACTGGAGAGACCTGGGAGGAGCAGTGAAACTGTCAGATGTATTTTGTCATGGAAAGATATCCTGACTTCTAGAGAGAAAGGAAAGCTGTACTTTCTCCCCCGCTTTTCTTTTCCATATCAGACATGTCCAAGAATGAGGGGGAAAAAAAATCACACTTAACTATGACATGTCTCATCCTTACATTTTTCAGTGTTATGAATTCATGTTGCATGGTTTAGGCTTTGTTCTAATCCTAAAATACTTTCTAGTGTAGTAATATTAAAAACTGAGAGCCCTCAGTGCTCTTTCCTCTTCCTCAGACAGTCTCTCACCATTCCCCTCCAGGACCATAACCATGTTTCTCCCCTGAGATTTGAGGGATGGGGGGAATTTTTTAGACTCAGGGCACACAGCTGAAGGAGTCCTTGAGACTAAAGTAGCCATGTGCCAAGATCAGTGCTGATGGGGTGTGGAGGAGTTTGATTAATATGCTGAAACTTAAGCTGTGTCTGCCAGAGGCTGGTACTAAAATACCAAAAAGAATCTAACAAGATAGATGTTTGAGAAATGCTGTAGATGCCTCTCATTGTCTGGGGCACAGGGAGGAGAAACTTTGCCTTCTTGTACTTCTGCATAGACCAGATATTATTTTGTTGGTAGGTATTGAGAAGCATGTGAGAAAGGATCAATGGAATATCTGGCAACAGGGATTTCCACCAAAGCCACCCCAATGGCAGCCCCAGAGGAGGTTTTTCAGTCTGAAGCAGGTCACCTGCACTGACATGCGCTGTAGCTAATCCTGCCCTCCCACATCCTCCATTCTAGGCAAAAATCATCTCTGCCTGTCAGCACTTGCAGGAGTTGTGATGTAAAGGGGTCTGTACAGTGATTCCAGTCTCATCTAGGGTATAAAGTGATCATGCTGTCTTCCTCTCACCTCCTCCCCCTTCTATATATCCCAGCAATGGATTTCCCAGAGCACTTCTGTCCCATAAATAAGGCATGGTGTCACTCTTGTTTGCCTGCCAGAGAAACTGGATAACACCTGAAAATATGAAGAGGAAGGAAATAAATATTTCATTTTAAGTGATTTCTAAATGAATAATTTTAGAACAAGTGAGTCAAAAGTGTATCTTGAGGAGGAGGAAGGTTCAGTAAGGCACTGTATGTTGGAAATTTCAGCTGTTGTTTATAAGAAATGCTACATAGAATCATAGCACAGCCCAGATTGGAAGGGATCTTGAAAAATCATCTGGTCCAACCTTGTCATGAAGAAAAAATGTGATTAAGAAAATGTCCTCATCTTGCTGTTTCCAGGCATGTTGGATTGTGCCTTGCTTTTGTCAAGGTCAGATGGTATCACTCTGATAAATCAGAGTGGGAAATGTGGCTGGTAGGCCACTCCTATTAGCTTTCACATGCTCTGTGTAACCAAAAACTGAAGCACAATCTGTTGGCAGGAGATTGTCTGTATATCCTTAGTTTAGTCAAAGAACTTTTTTGAATACTTGGCATTTTAGTCTCAATCGTGGTTTACATCTGAAATAATTTGAAGGTTTATTTTGATTAGAATCTGAATAGTCATTTTTGATTAGCAGTCTGCATAGACCAGAAATGATATTGCAGATCTGAAGCCCTGCTGATTGCCAAAGGTAACACATTCTCTGTGCTTACTCAGGTTTTTGGTACTGAACTTTTTTGAAGTTGAGCTGAACCATGGAATATTTGTTTGCTTTGCAACTGTTGTCTAGCCATCTGCTTTAGGTTTTGCTTGATTTCAAGAAGGGTTGGATTGTTTTGGCTTTTTGTTTTTTATTAAAGATGTTGGGTGCATTAATCCTCTAAAAAATCAAAACGCCCTCAAGATTAATTACAGACACGGGTCAGCTATTTGTTGCATTCTACCCATATGAAACAGGTGTTTGGGTTGGCAAGTCATCCAGGGGCAAAGGAAGGACTTCAGAGACTTTTTTTTTCTTTGAGTTTATGGTGAAACTGAGCTTCACACATTCTCCAGGAGTCAATTACTTCAACTGTGATGTTCTGCAAACTGAAATGGTTTCATAGAATCACAGAAAAACTGAGGTTGGAAAGAAAATTTACAGGTCACTTATACCAATCCCTACAGAAAGGAAGACCATCTGACTTTGTCTTTATCATATCCACCCATGAGGTAGCTGGACAAAGTGATGAGATGTACCTATCCTCAGCTGGTTCCCTTCCAGGATGAAAAAATGTCATTCTTGGTCTGTCCTGTGCTCCGGTCCTTTTCATGTCTTTTTTTGACTGAAGTACTTCCTGTGGGAGTACAGGGCATTGGCTTCCCCTTACCTGGTGTCTCCACATGTAGCCTGAAAGGCTGGTTTGGGTTAGAGAACAGTGCAGGCAAGGTCTGGGGAGATGAAATGGGAAGGCAGTAAATTCACAGCTGAGACAGGCACCTTTGGCTGGCGGCTTTCGGTGGGAGGTGGTGAGCTCACGGTGTTTTCCTGGGGGGAATTCTCCAGTAGCATATTTCAGTGTTTCTGAGACTTGGAACCCAGGTTTGTTTTCCTTAGATCTGTTTGGCAATCGAATAGTGCTTCCAGCAGCCAACAGCACTTCATATTTGATCCAGCAGGGAGCCCTCTCCTTAGGTAGAAGGGATTCAGACTGTAGAGGTTAAACCCAAATGCTGGAGTGCCAGTTCAGCACCCCACTCTTAAGAGCTTGCTTGCCATATGCTGACAGATGACTGTCTTTTCCTCAACAACTAAACTCTTGTTTAGCTTTATTTCAAATGTTTACTTTTCTGCTGGGATTTCAATAAAAGCCCCTTGTCCTGCAGCAGCAAGTCATCCAGCACAAGAATGGGGTCTGTAAAACTGTCCTGGTTTTGTGCTTGTAAAGCTGTTTGAGAGAGAGTATACTACCCATCCTGTGTTTTTCTTTTGGAAGGAAGTTAAACATACATTATTTAAGTTATTTGTGTTATTGTTAGCTCATGGGGACAAAGGGGCTGACTGGTAACAAGCATAAAATAGTTGAAATATATGCCCCTATGATTCTTTTTCTTAAAAAACTAAACAAAACAAACTCCCAAAACAGGAAAGGAAGAGGGGGGTAAGTGAGGATCAGTTGATATGTTTTGAGTTGCTTTGGTGTATACATTGTATTTTTTTCTTTTTGAGATCCTATTAGCCTACTGCATCTCAAGCTATCTCCGGTCCCCAGAAATACGGCCACTTACTCAGTTTCTCTAACAGAAGAGTTGTCTTTGAAAATTAAATTCTGCAGCTAGATCACTGGTGTATTGGTCCTCTGAGAAGTAAGTACTGTGCACTTGCCCCTGCTTCCTGGTGGCTTTTCCCTCTGTTACTGCACAGTGATCAACTCCCTATCACAGAACAAATACTACAGCAGCTCTGGACAGGAGCAGAAAGGTGTATTTTAAATTTCTCTTTGCCTCTTCTGTTTCCAGCTTTAAATGGTGCTGAGCAGTGGGAACAATCAAGCCTTGAGGCTGGGTCAGCAGCAGCTCTCGAGCCCGTGGGTGCTGCAGCCTCCAGTATCTTTGGGTGTGCTCAGTGCTGGCAGATTCTGCAGCTCCCAGAGCATCCAGCCCGAGTGCTGTGCCGGATTCAGCCCTCCTCCCCAGCTTCTGAAGAGGAGGGAGCCGCGGAGGCAAAACCTGCCAGTCCTTCTCCCCTACTGGTGTTGACTAAATCATGTGAGAGGGATTAAGGAGAGCAGTGAAGCATTTTAACCCTGCTCTCACCGCAAGAGCACTGGGGAACTGGAGTGTTCTCCGAACAGGGCATGTGCATCAAAGGGGCTCGGACATGAGCGGGGGAGTGAGGTGGAGTTTGACAAAGAGCCCCTAATCCAGTTAGCTCTTGATGCTGCTGACGGGGCCACAACATGGAACTAAGGAGTGTTTGCTCCAGGATTTCCTCCTCTGGACGCTGAGCACCAAGGATCTTTTGCTGTTTCAGGAAGGCAGCGGTGCCACAGCAGATTGGTGTGGTGCTTCCACAGCCGTTCCCACTCCTCCCTGGAGCTTTCTGAAATCACTCTGCCTTTTGATAGTGGCCCAGCTCCCCAGTTCAGTGCCTCCTCTTTGTGCGGGCACCATGGAGTCCAGGCTGGAGGGAGATAATACTTCCTGAAGTGCTCATTTATCCCAGCGGGAGAGAGGCGGCTCGCAGCATCCACACGGGTTATTAAGCTGCACTGGAAAGAAAGAGCAAAGTGCAGAGTTGTTTTAGTTTATGTATTATCAGCATTTGTAAGGTACCTGTTGCCCTAGTAACGAGGAACAATGTATATAGCTTCGACCAAGCAAAATCACCCTCTGGTCAGGGAAATAAAAAATTCATGGCCTTTCCTCTGGAGCCACTCCTCCAGTGCCTGGGGAGGAGGGCTTAGGAGACAGAAGAAACTGAGCTGGTTGTTATGATCATACAATCCCGGTTTCTGTTCATTCACTGCTCCTGGGAACCCTGCAGGGCTGCTAACAAGCTGTGTGTATATTGAGAGCACGTAGGGATCTGCTGGAGGCAGGGGGGACTGAGGGGTGGGCAAGCTCATGTAATTCGAAGCTTGCACAGTGCCTTCCAGTGCTGTGGGCCTGGGGACATCCTGAGCTGTCCTTTCGGTGTCCCCCCTACTCTCATCTCCAAAGGACTGGCTAGGGAACTCACCAGTGGGGATCCCATTCACCTCGGGAACTATAGTCGGCTGTCTTGGCATGAGAGGAGTGACAGAGTCTGCTGTTTGTGTGAAAAGTGCATGTGCTGCCCTGTCCTCACTTCTCAAGGCTTAGTGTTTTATCATTAAATGGGAATTACAGCATTGCCAAACCTGAAAAGCTACCACAGGTCTCACAGTAGGGATTGCTCTTCTGATGAGGGCTGAATGAGCTAATGAATATGATGCTGTTGCTGTTTATGTCACAAGATGGTCTGAAGGCCATCATGCTGGGCACTGGGAGTTCACTCTGGCACCATGTTCCCTCTGGTTGCCCCATCTCTGGAGCAGGGACCCTGCCTGAGTACGTGGTCCTCTGGACTTTCAGACGATTGACACTTGATATTTTCCTTATGGAAAAATAGATTGCTCTGTATAAACAGTATAACAAGATAAACATCGTGCTCTGTGTAACAACCAAGAAAAATACTGCAAGGATACCTTAGAGGCTGAAATGGGTTCAGAAGACAATGCTGACTTTGTGTCAGTGTCAGGAGAGAGTCATTGCTCAGGTCCTGGCAGTTGTAGGAGATAAAACAGCACTTTCTATTGCATGTGGGTCAGCTAGTATGGGCTTGTTCCTAGCATTGATTCTATATGCTGGCTAATGACAATACAGTTATTGTTCTTACACCTGTTTGCAAAGGGAAATGAATTGATGACAGAATTGTAGTGCCTCTTCATGAGGCAAATGGGTCAGGTTTCTTTATATTTGCCATTTAGTGCAGTACATCTAGTCTCTCAAATCCAAGCTGCAACCCAAGATATATATAGGCAATTGAGACCCTTGTTTTATCATCTTCTAAAAGATGATAAAGTAAGTAATTAAAATCTCCACCAGAGTGAAATAAGAGGTGAGATTCTGATAGTTATAAACTAGGCAGCCAGCTAAGGGAAATCCAGTTATTTGTGACCCTGCAGGGTTTTGGTGCAGGATCACATCACAAGTGGTAGCCAGTGGCACAAAACTTGTTTTGCTTTGGCTTGATGCTTGTCACAATCACTACACAAACAGTAAAAGCTCACCATCCATTACTGTTCCATGTTCCTATCACTCTCTCTTTGTTGCTTCAGAAGAGATTTGTCTTCCCTCTCTATCAGCCACCACAGTGATTGCCTCACTGTGACTTTGACTGCAGTTTTAATTGTCTATAGATCCTGCACTGATCTCTCTGACACCGAAAGATTTAAGAGTAAAGTTAAGCTCCAGGATCAATGTTAACAAGTCTTTACTTGGGACCCTTATTTAATAAACTCCCATAGCCTCTAGGGGTGATTTACAAAACTGACCTTCACTGACTGTCTGTAAAACCAGAAAATCAGTAAATACATTTCTTCAGGAAATAATGGATGCTTCCTTATTGGGAATCACCATGGCATCTGAGTCATGGCCACAGCTTTACATGCCCCAAAGCATTAGTAGATGATTTATTGCCCTGTGAAGGGTGGAATAAACCCAAACTTCTTGTTCAATGCACATTAAGATGTTGCAGCAGAGGTAAAAGTAGCTGATTACTTGCAGTGCAGAGCCTCTTGCCATGTCTAGCAGAACTGACAGTGTAGTTTTAAATGGTCCAAGTTATAGGAGTCTGAACCAAAGGTTGTAAAAGATATGGTTTGGAACAGCCAGGCTTTGATGAAGACATGGCTGGCTAACCTAACAGGCATTCCTTGGCTTAACAACCCTGCAACACAGTGCAATGAGTTGTGCAGCTTTGAGTTCAATATGAGGGTTTCTGCTTTTAAAAAAGTAAAGAGGAAAAGAAGTAATTGCATTGGCATTCTGTTCCAGCAAACAATGCACGAGTGGGACCATGCCCCCAGTGAAAATGCCATGGAGGCAATGTGTCTGCTCCTACCCATCACATCACTTTCCATGCCAGTGGCTGACTTCAATCCATAGGCAAAATCCAGGCTGCTGGCTGCAGTGGCATTTGCAAAGGTGAAATCATGCAACTGTTACTGAAGCCTGCTTGCTCCTGATTGGAAAAGTCGATAAACATTTTACAGATGATGGGTTTGGGCAGCGATTCTAAAGTGACTCTGCTCTGCTTCTTTTTCCCCTCTGATTTGACTGCAGGAGATGCTGTGTGTGCTTCATATTAAATGGGTAATAAAGGATTATTAAGTGATACAAGTGTGTTAAGAAGTGCTATCCACAAATCAGTATAAAATATTCCAGGCTATTATAAGGCCCTATTACAAGAAAATGGAAGGATTTTGTATCAGTTGATTAACCAGTTATGAAACTGTGCCTCTCATTAAACTTTCATATGACATATTAAATGTACAGTTGTAAATGAAAGGTGACTAGGCCATTTATTGCAAAACAAATGGATTGATATGATAAAAAGGGGGCTGTGCTTTTGTGTGGAGATACTGTCAAGAGGAATAGGAAGAGCACTCCCAAAAATGAGAATGCCACGATGTGCTTTTACTTCAAAACAGAGTCCTGAATCTGCCCTGTTAGAAAAATCTATCACTGAGACTTGAGTGAAGTATTATCTAACCATCTGAGACACAGCCCTATAATTCATGGGTCATTGACACAGTAGAGAAGATCAGTTCTGGCTATTGTAGCAGCAGAGGGACTCTTAATCCATGGATTATTAACGTGGAAAATTGAAGGGGCTGTTACAGGCTTGTGGTTTATTAGACTATTGTGGATTTAGGGAGCTTTAATTTGGAGATTATGGACACAATGGAGTGCAACAGATCCCTTGACAATGTCAGTGGCAAGGCTTTTGTACAGGAGAAAGCTCCTGCCTGAATTCTGTCCTTCCCCATCCCACAGGATACTGCTTAGGAAAACACTTATGAGGCTGCAATCACCTTTGAAGCTCATTTGATCAAAGCAACACATAAACCCACTTCTCTGAAGATAATGTTCCCTCAGCTCTCCAGTATGGAAATTATTTTGTTCTAGGAGGGCTTTTCTTGCCAGCACTTAATTTTCATCCCCTGTTGCTGTTTTGTCTTGCAAAAATCTGATGCTACATCATGTTTGTATAACATCATTAGGTCCATGGGATGCTTTGCAGGTTAAGTGAGCTGAATGTGTTACATGGAGAAGGACTAAGGAATGAAACCTTGGACCTTCACTAGCAACAGCTTTGTGAAATACCCTCCTGCCCCTGATCACCATCTCAAAAGCACTGAGCTCTCTGCTCCCCATCCACCTTGAAGGACTAATAGAGATGCGAGGTGTTTGTGAGTATGGAGAGGCACAGTGAGGCTTGAATGCGACCATAGTTCCAAAGACAACCAGCCTGCTCTGAAAGCCCACCAGGGAGAGTTCTTACCCTGCCCAAGAATGTTGTATGTTCTCCTTTTACCCTTCTCTGTCCCAGAAGAGAAGGAAAATGAAAATTGTTACAGAAAACACTGCAGGAAGAGTTGGGGTTGAGGGAGACTCAGAACTGGCATTGGGGTAAGCTCTGTAACTGCAGTGGTTCCACTGCACAGCACAAGCATGAACTGGAAACCTTTCTTCTCCATCCTCTGATTTATGTTTGCAATACAAGAGAAGGAGCTGTGAGCAGACCAGCACAGAGTGGCTGGCTGGATCAAGGTTCTTGGCATGTCTTCTGTGCCCATGCTCAGCTTGAGGTGTTTGTGCCTGCACAGGTTGTTCTGCATCTCTTCCAGGACTGTCTGCAGCTGTTGAGTGGACTGAGGTGAGCAGGGAGGAAAGCCAAAACACCATCTGTGCAGGCATTGTTTCGTTTGTTGTCCTCTTGTCCAGAAAAAGCACCATTTGTTCATGGAGCTTCTTGCTGCTGGAAGCTGAGGAAGCCAAAGCATGCATGGGATGAAAAGGAACTGCACAAGCCCATGGCTGGCAGCTCATGAATGGCTTTTGAATGATCTTGCAGACACAACATCGACACCAAGATTACTAGCAATAGGGAGTATAACAGGAAGAAAGCCATGCTTGTCCTCTTGTCCAGGTTATTTCCCAAAGTTGGATATTTCCTACTTCTTTTATTAGATTTCATTTTAGGCCCAGGCAAAACTTTAAAAGCTTTCCCAACAGGAGAAGGAAGAAGGCAGCTACACAAACTACGGTGTGTGTGAATTGGGGAATGGAAAGCAAATAGGAGGCAGGGAGTTCTACCAGGCCAAGACAGGTGAACTGAATGCCCCAATTTCCTCACCCAGCATCAGTGAGATAGAGTCACTGTCAGTATGTGACAGAGAAAGCATGTGCAGGACTTCAGAAGGCAACTCAAGAATTTCTAGGAACACCCTGGGACAGCTTCTAGCCCCTGATGCTCCCGTGTGTACCCAAAGGCTTGATATATACACAAGATCTCAGCAGTCATGCAGAGTCTTGATTTAATTATAAAATTGGTTGATTGATTATTTTAATTGAAAAATACATATTTACTTGAAATAAATTCCTGTTTCTCAACTATGCTTATGTTACACAGATAGTTTGGTTTATATTTGAATAGAAAATGTTTAATATTTAGCCTGGGAATAGTTATTTAGCACAAATAACTATTTCTTCAATATTAATTTCCACTTCAAGTATTTACATTTTCTTGCTTTCCCTCCCTTGCCCTCTTCCATTCCTCTCCCCATCAAAATTTACTTATATTTCCCAGGGAATAGAGTAATGCAAAACAAATGATGGATTGAGTGTATTTGCAATGCCCTTTGAAAACTGTCCCAGTGTTCAAATACTGCTCAGTTTTATTCCTCTAAGTGTTCTGTGCTCACTGCTGCAACATGTCATCTACACAGCCAGGAAGTTGTACAAGATACACAAGATTCAAGCCAACAGGATAAAATCCAAGTGATCTTTTAGCCAGCTTTGAAATGAATATAATTTTGTGACCCAGAACTCCAGAAATTAATATTATCTCAGCAGTCTAACACAGATGGTGCACATGAAGTTTTCTGTGTAACTTCTGATATGACATGTGAAACATTTTATATAATTTTTAAAATATACTGTGATTTTGAGCCCCATGCTCATATATAAAGCACATACTGTTGCAAAGGAACAAAGACCTGAGAAGAGTTAGGTTTGCCAGGTTTAAGCAACGTTCTGAATTTGTGTAGCCAAAGATGCTTGATTTTTGACAAGCACTGCACATGCAACTCCATGAAATGGGTGCACCTTTTAATGGTGATGTGCTGGACACCTGCAAGGAGTTCTGAAAAGTTCAGTTGCTTTGACACACTAAACTCTCAAATAGTGGGAAACTTTCCTTTGATTTCAGCAGATGTCTCCCACAAGTATGCAAGAAAATGTTTGTCTTTATATTATCAGCAGATTTTATGTTACAAAATAGCCAAAGGTCAGAATTTCATTTTCTCTCGGGCATGGTGCTGAATGAACAATAGCTGAATAACTGTATTTGGATTCAGTCACTGATTACACTCCCTCAAGATAGTCTCACAATCACTTATTCTTCCATTTCTGCCCAATAAAGTGGATGGAGTTTGGTAAACAGCTGGAGTCAAAGGGGTGTGGGAGGTAAAAATACAACTGAGGTAGGTGAGAGGTTCTACTGGTGAGAATATGAAGGAAGAAAAGACACTGAGTTCCCAGAGCTCTGGGCATCACCCTCCCTGTGAGAGGATTGGGAAACAATGCATGTTTTGGTCATTTGGTTGCTAATGTTCAGAGCAGAATTACATCCTAATTTCAAGTGTTTTGCTAGCAGATGAAGCCTTTCTACTGAAGCCTAGGAAACAGAATAGTTGTGTTTGACAGTGGTGCTCAGAGGGGATACCTGGGGCTGCTATTAACACTCCATGCTGTATGTGGTGAATTGGAGCTCCCACTGCCATGTGAAACACTGTGACTTGCCCCCAAGGGTGCAGGGGAATAACACTGTCTGGGCAACAACATGGACTTGCTCTACTCAAGTTACTGCTCCCCTCTGTCTCGAGGCCTTCCTGTACAGCAAGGTCACATGGGGAGCCATCAGGAGACTGCTGACTGACTCAGAGCAAGCCTGGCCACTTCTCCTCCTCAGCTTTGCCAAAATAACCATCTCTGCTGGGAAGAGCCAAGGTGGGGATCTCTTTCTTTACTTGATCAAAGCAATTCAATTAGTCTTTATGGAACTTTATTTATTAGCATCACATAACATCTCTTTTCACTTAACTACTCCAGCCATTCATTATCCATTCAAATGGAACCTGACAGAGCTTCCTGTATTCAAGTTTATTTGGATCAGTTGTTATATCTGTTATTGGTCCAGAAAACATCAGCTTTCATCTGACCTCTCCCTCGCATGGAGCTTTTCCTTTCAAACCAAAATTTTTGTTTAAATATTTAAACATTCATTTATTTAACTAGCAAACCCATGCACCCTCCACTCTTGTCAAATTTTACTAGACTGCATTTCTCTGGCTTTGCTTGTTGTCTTATGGCTCAGCAGATAATGTATTAATGACCTGTACAAAGCCCCAGCAGGATATATCCTAGGGATAAAATGGACAGTGTCTGGATTTCTCAGTAGTCCTTCATTTGGAAATGTTACTCAGAAAGATGTTATGACTGCAATGAAGCAAATTCAGCTGCTTCTTTGCAGATACTACATCCACAAGGAAAAATCCTCCATCTTCACTTGCCTTGATTCAAAAGTTGCTGGTGTTTCCTATAGGAACACTAAGCTCTGTGTTTATTAGTCCAACAAATGGCTGTCACTTAATGCTCCAACCAATCCTCTCAGCAATTACCATCAGCAGGGTTCCCATGCTGTGCATCAGTGACGGTTCGTGAACCTGCTTCAGTAACTTCCCATGAGTTAACACAGCTGAAGCAGACAAGTCAAACTACAATTACTTTGTTTTGTTGGGGGATCTGGAAGCCTGGTTTCCTAAAGAGATTTCCACCATCACACTGTAAGTCTATACACCTGAATATGTTGTTAAGTTCCATCCAAATTTGACAGACAGCTAGGTATGTCAGCAATAGCAAGATAAGGCACTGAGGAGAGATTAAATCCATGCTACTCAATCAGGAACAAAAGTTGACCTGTAATCTCAAGTAAATCTCCAAATCCCTCAGACTACTCACAGGAAAAGTATTACAGCTATAGGAAGTGTTCTGACTTGGGGTTTGTGAGTTACTACCCAGAGACCGGCCCAGCCCTGAACCAGGGAGCCAAAGGAAACAAGGCTTTGCAGCTTCTGTTGCTCACAGATTGGCCTCTTGTTAAACTCCTTCCTAATTTCACCGTCAGAGATGCGTGTCAACTTCTGGGCTTTTGTTTTAAATACACAAAGGTGTTTTTTTTCCATTAAATATTGTGCAACTGTGCTGGGAGGTGCATTTCCAGTACTTACTTTAGTAATAATTCTTGAGCATGGGTGAGAAACTGAACCTGAGGGCAGGGAGCACAGAAAGCTTTATTGTATTAGAGAGGAGGACAACCTGAGAACATCTCTGTGTAGGATCACAGCTTGTAGAAAATCAAAATATAAATGTGCCAGATTCATATAAAATGGTGCAATGACTCCATGATCCCAGAACTCTGCCTGGGATATTTACATTTGGACCATAGTGGCCCTGTGATGAATGCTGATAGAACAGTGAGTTCCTGACAGGAATCAGGTCTGTTGTGTGGTGGGGGCTGGTTTTCAGCTCTGTATGTTTAGCCGACCCTCATGACCAACTGCACACCCTGTCACTGCTGAGGAAAGGTGTTGAGGCTGAGCCCTGCTTTCATGTGTGAAGTTTTCCTCTCCAAATCTGCAGCAGCCTTTCCTGCTCAGTGGAGAAGAAAGCAAGCACTCTTAAGACAGATGCAGTCTAAGCTCTGGGTAGCATCCCCCATGTGAGGATGTTTTTTTATCTGATGATAAATATTTCATAGGTCATTCATGTTTGATAAAGGTGAGCAGCAATACATTAAACTTTTCATATTCCTTCATCTATCTCCTTTTTTCAATGACTTGTTTGCTGGAGTGCCTCACTCTCCTAATCCTTCCTGGTGAGGAAAGAAATCACTGGCTTTGACATTTTCTAAATACGAAGAGCCAAGACAGAGAAAACTTCATCTGTTGAAGCAAATTGGGAGAGAAAGAGGCGCACAGAGAATTTCTCAAAATTCCCCCAAGATGTCCAGTTCCCCTAAGCATCAGGTATTAAAGGAATTCTTATAAGTTTTCTATTTAAATCTTTGCTAGCACAAATCCCTCTGAATGTCTGGTACTAACTCATTTACCCATGGTTACAGAAGGAATTTGGCATGTCACAGGAAACTTATCCTTTTCCAATAACAAAAGCAGTGTTTAGTTGCTGTCTTTTCCATCTCAGATGCTGCATTCCGAAGAGCTTGCCAGCTTGAACTGAACACTTTATGGAGGGAAACTCTCCAACTGCTTTGCATCAGGAACTATTTATATGTATACCTGTATATATTATTATATAGAAGTGTATATATATATAAATACACATTGTGTGTGTATGCATATGTGTGTGTACAAAGTACATTTACAGTACTAAGAAAATAAGAAATTAGGGAAAGGTCCTGAGATTCCAAATTCTCATCCAAGGGAGAATTATGCCTGTTGCCAGTGGCTTATAAAAACCTTTGAAGTGTGAGTGCTACATTTGCAATACATTCCTCACAAAACTTAAGGATGGTAAATGAACACTAGTAAATTCTGAGTAGCTTTTTTTTCTTTTTTTAACTTAATTTTCCCAGTAAACTCCCTCCTACCAGAAGCTCAGCTGGGACTGCTTACTTAAATTTATTTTGCTTAAAACAGGAACTGAGATTTAAAACCATTATTAATAAACAGTTTATTTTTTACTGTGAGGCATCCAACATAAGTCAAAAAATTATTGTTCACTTAATTAAAGACACTCACCTTTCCAGCTGTTGTTCTAATCAGCTCAATCTAAAGCAAATAAATTCAGTGCTTTGCCAGTTCTGTCAGGGACTTTGGTGCAGGCAGAAGGAGTGTCAGGGTTCCTTTCCTCATCACTCCAGGTGTTATTGGATCCTGTTGGAGCTGATTTTCAGAGGCCCAGAGACATCCTTGAACTTCTGGGAACTCTGACTCTACATCAACAGATTGTCTAAAAGGTGGACTTACATGCCTGACCAACAGAGTAAGCTCACCCCTTGTCTTTATTTTTTTCTTATTTTCCTTGAGTGGACCTGTGAGAGTGGACCTGTGAGAAATTAAAGTAACTTGGCCACAGCTATCCTGGAAGAGCAAGTCTGCCATTGATGTAGCCAGCAACTTGTTCAACGACCCTTCAAGCTAACCCACATACAATATCATTTTCTGTGAAATTGAGTGGGATGTTTCAGGCAGCGGGTTGGACAGAGAAAGCATGTTATTCATAGGAAAAAAAAAATCTCATTTTCAGTCTTTTCTACAGCTGACTCTCTGTAAACCTCCTGAGTTCAGGAGTAACCAGATGAGTGCACGGAAAACAATTATTCTGAGAGCTATGAAATACAAATAGAAAGATATCACCCTGACCCCAGAAATCACCCATGAAGTTTGTTAGAGAGGCTTCAGGAGAAATCAGATGAGAAACAGAAGATACAGGTAGCTGGAAATGTCTGGGTTGGTAAAATTCACCCCACTTTTGGAGTGACCTGCAGAAGAGGGGACAGTGGGTTAACCTTTGTTTATAGAGATGTGTCAAAGGTATTCATTCCTCTTCTCTGCATCCCACCCTTAACTGACTTCTGTTCCCAGTCCTGGTATGCTCCAATGGCATCTGATGTGATTCATAGAGGGGTGAGAGAGAGCCTATGATGTCTGCAGATAGGAGAAACCAAAACATGGCAATAATTACAGGTAGGTAGGTATTATTCTGAAATCACACAGAATTTGACCAGCCAACTTTCTTTGTCATCTACTCTGTCAGGCCCCAGAAAGCTGCCTTGATCCTCAGTGTCTGTGTGCAAGGGCAGAGAGAAAAGGGATGAAATGCTCCTTTTGTAATGTCTTTTCAAGCATCTAAGCCATCTCTGCTGACCTAGGAACAGCACTTTAGGGACTGTATCATCTGCCCACTGACATTACCACTGGTTTGCAGTTAGATAACACTTCTCAGAAAGGGAAATTTAATCTATTGGATTACTTTTTCTGAGTAACTGGGACAAACATACAAACAGGGAAATTTTGCAAGGCCAGAGTTTGCTTTTACTTATGACATCTTTTAAAACAAAGGTTAACCTTCTGTTCAGAGAATTCCTTGTAGGGCTAAGGTTCAAAACTGAAAGTAGCAGCCCAGCAGAAGTATGTAGCGGTAGAGGTGACAGGGAATTGTGGAGCAAGTTGGGGGTGATGATAAATCTGAATTCTTATGAGAATATATGAGGGCTGGGGTGCTTCTGTTTTGGGTTAGTTTCTCGCTTTATGAATTTTTAATATTATTTACTATTGTAGTTGAATGGTTTGTAGTTTATTCTTTATTAAAAAAACAAAAAATCAAACATTTTTTTGGTTGGAGAGAAATGTAAGAAAATTATGAATGTAGCCTGGGAGGCTGAATCCAACTCCTTCCTTCTCAGAGATAGATGTCCTCTGAACCACTTGAGCTGGTTTGGGATTTTTTTCCCCTTAGCAGCTCAGTCCAGGGGCTGTTCCCATGAAGTAGGACCATTAACTAAAGCCTGAGCATGTTGGACCAGGGGCATTCTCTGCAGAATGGCCCCTTCATGACTGCAGCAAAACTGGAGCTGGTGCCCCTTGACTGCATTGGATCCTGTGTTTGTGGATTTTTCATTTTCTGCTACAGGCTTCCTGGTATGTAAGAAAGCAAATTCAAGTTTGTCGCTGTGTTCAGTGAGGCAGCAAACTTGCAGGGGGAAATTCACCTCCTTCTCTAGGTTCATGGTGTTCCTCTAAACTATGTATAAATAGGTCTGCTGCAGCCAGTGTTTGCATTTGGACAGCCTCACTGTTCTCATTTTCAAGGCTTCTCTCAGATCTAAAAGTAAAGGTCAGGTTGACTCCCCTCATTTGAAACAGAGGAAGAAAGTTAACCCTGTAAGCAGGTGGCTCTAATGCAGTAATTCTCGGGGAAATGAGTACATCTTCCTCTCCCTTTGGCTCCATTTTCATTTCTCTGCCCTCTTCATTAGCTGATGATAGTTCTAACTTCCTGCCTCCTTTTAAAGTAATCCCCCTGCAAATTGTCATCTGGGATTCATGAAATGCACAGATCTGGTAAGCAGCACAAATCACGCCCTTCTTGCCAGAATCACGCCCGCACTTCCCAGAAGCCCTGGGTAAGTTTTCAGCTGAGTTTATGCTTCACCTCTCTCCACTCTACAGAACAATAACATATGGGTCCATTTTCCCCAAAAAAGCTTGCACCAAAACCCAACAATCCACTTCATGAAGGATTCTTTTTTGCTGACTGAGAGGTGTTTGGATGAAAGGGGAAGTTCCCCCGAAACTGTGAGACCAGCCGAGTAACATAATCACACCAATGTGGCTACATACGTTCTCCTTTATTCTTCGCAAAATGGCAGCTTTTTATAGAGTTTAATATTGTTTACAGTGCAAAGCATCCCCTCATTGGCGTGCAGCATACAAGAATGTAATTAAACATTATTTACTTTCACACTTAAGGTGGCTGAAGTGCTGAAACATCTATACTTATTACCTCATAAATAAACTACTCTCTTTCCCTGCATACCTTAATGTAATTTCTAACTGTGCCACAGGTCCAGGCCTTCACTCAGGCCTGTACCTGGGCCTAGGCTGACTGGACCCAGGCTGGGTTGCCCAACCTAATTCAGGAGCAAATCATGCCCCTGCTCCCTAAGAAATTCTGCTACATTTGAAGATGACAGGCATCTGATCTCATCTCAAGCCTTAAATTGCTGTAAATCCTGGATTGGTTATCTTACTTGGTTTTACTTCAACCAAGTAAGATATTATCCTGCCTCAGAGTTAACCCTTTCCAAGCCTGCCTCAGCTGAGTGTTGCTCACCAAAGGTATTATTATCTGCCATCACTGAACAAGGCACTGCACAGAGCCAATTCATGTGTGACACAGCTAAAACTCTAAATAGGATTACGTGGCTCATAAGGCAGGAGAATGAGAACCAGCCAGTTAAGCAGCCTTTAAGTTGTACTACATACATGTAATAACCATTTTGCTTCAGTATGGGGCCCTTGAAGGGCAGGTAAAATACTGAAACAGCCTGAGATGCTGTGCTGTGTGTATGGGCAAAGGATGCAAGGTCTTGTCTTCCTCCAGATAGTGCTATCCAAAGGCTGCAGTAAGAAGGATGTCAGTGGATATTTACTCCAGTGAGGACCACAGTGGAGGGTGGAGGTCACAGCCTATGTCTGAAGAAAACATGAATGAGGGTGTGAAAAAATTAATTTCTGAAATGGAAACCACTTTTTTTTTTTTAATGTTAAATATTCAAGAGCACCTTACCCTCCTTTATCCCCAGGAACAGTCTTAGCAGTCTCCTTCAGAATAGATTATCTTTGACTCAAGTGGTGCATTTATTTTGGGATGGATTGCTCATAAATAGAGGTTTCTAGATGCTCTGAATGCAGAGAATGTAATCGGTAGGCAGGTACATTATGAACATAACCAAAGAAGACTTACAAGAGTAAATATTGTTTTATTGCCTATTTAAGACTTTGAAATGAAAAGTTTGTATAAAAGGAGGTGCATTATCCCAAGACAGTGGTTTTATTTGTGCTATTATTTAACACAGTGTTACAAACACCCAAGAGGTCTCTGTAAACTTTCTGACTGAGCTGTGAATTGAGGCCAAGGTGAATGTCATGGTTTGACACTGGCCAAATACCAGGCACCCACAAGACTCGTTCACTTACCTTCTGCTAGAGTTGGGCTGAGGAGGGGGAAAAAAATTAATGAAGGGTTCATAGGTTGAGATAAGGACTGGGAGAAAAACACTCTAGGGGCAAAACAGGTTTAAATTGAAAAGTATAAAGTAAATTTATTTTTAACAGTCAGAGGAGGAAAAGAGATGTAAAATAAGCCCTTAAAACACCTTTCTTCCATACCCCTTCTGCCCCCAGTCCCTCCCTCCTTCCCACTGACAGCATGGGGAGACAGGGCATGGGGGTTTTGGTCAGTTTGTCACCCGAGATCTTTTTGTTTCCTCAGGAAGAGGAATCTTTTTTCTGCTATGACGTGGGGTCCCTCCCACGGGGAAAAAGTCTTCCTAAAACTGCTGTGACATGGCTCACTCGTCCACAGGGCGCAGTCTTTGAAGGATAGGCTGCTCTAGTTTGGAAGCAAGGCCTCTCTCTCTATCCCTGGAAGCAGAGCCCTCTCTCTCTATCCCTGGAAGCAAGGGCCCTCTCTCTCTATCCCTGGAAGCAGAGCCCTCTCTCTCTATCCCTGGAAGCAGAGCCCTCTCTCTCTATCCCTGGAAGCAAGAGCCCTCTCTCTCTATCCCTGGAAGCAGAGCCCTCTCTCTCTATCCCTGGAAGCAAGGGCCCTCTCTCTCTATTC
>VZUI01025426.1:0-11427 GCA_013401135.1 Cettia cetti | reverse complement strand
AGAAAGAAAGAAAGAAAGAAAGAAAGAAAGAAAGAAAGAAAGAAAGAAAGAAAGAAAGAAAGAAAGAGAAAGAAGAAAAGAGGTGGAGGAATGAACAGAAGCATACTTCGAGACCAAAATCTCATCAGACTAAAAATCAGTGTAACTCCCACATTGCAACACTTTGCAGGTCTAATAGACACAAAGCTGTTCCTTCACCCGAAAGCCAAACATAAAAGACACGGAAACCCATCATGCCAATTCTGTGGCTGCTTTCCGGAGCAGAATCTCTTTAAATGTCAATGTTCTCTTTGTTCTGTGCACCCTTTATAATGAGTCTATCATCTGTTTGGTAAAAGATCCAGTGAAATATGTAATAAGGTTATCTCACCATCTCTCTCTATTGTAAAGTCATATCTCCTCTTCCACTCATTAATTATTGTCTTCCATTTCCTGTGTCAGATGTGAATCAGAAAATAGGGACTCAAGGCTTACAAGCTTAGCAACTCACCATATATTAGCTGAGCTGTGGTAACTCTCCATGTGCTCCCTCTTAGCCTGGAATAAACAAAGCAGTACATAGGCCTGCAGTCGAGGCAGTTTGGATTAACCTCCTTTTATTGTCAGCTAAGCTGACACTGATAGTGGCCATGGCTCTGCTGATGTTCAGTCCTCATATTGTAAGACTTTGCCTTTAAATCCTGGGAGCAGAGCTCTACCAATATAACTATCTGGAAAGCTACGATGATTTATGTGCTGTCAACATATGCTAAAAAAAAAGAATAAGAAAGGAGCACAATTACATGATTATCAGCCAATGTCCCTTGGTTTGCAGTTTTTCAAGCATGAACTGCTCAAACTTCGGATCAAGAAGTGAAGCAATCTGCTTCTCAAGTGCAAACAGGGAAAAGTTATATGAGTCTTCTAGCAATTTCAGGCAAATATATCACAGAAGCAGCATGCTTAGCCTTTTTACTGTGCATCTGCCTGAGGTTTCCAGTAAGATTTCCCTGATATATAGTAAGAGTCAAAACTCTAATCTCTTTTAGCTCTTTTTTATTGTCTCTGCAGCACTAACTTTGAAAAATGGCCTTGTCCCCAAAGAACTGCACGCAGTCCATGTAGGGAAGCTGTTAAAATAAATGCTTTACGTAAAAAATATTGCAGACGAACTTGGCTCTGAGGGTTTTAGAGCTACAACATATAGATATAAACCAGAGCAGCTAAGTATGAATGGAGGTCATACTCCAGTAGAGAAGAAGGGAAGTCCCCTGTCTCACAGTTGTTGCACACAATCTCTGAAATCTTCTTTCTCAGGGCTGCAACGTTTTAATAAATGACTATTCTCACATTAATGTCCTTCTGCCTTCCTCCTCACTGACCTCAATACATGCCATGCTGATTCATAAAGTTTCTTCTTTCACTGGATTTGAGTGCTTTCTGGAGACCTTATTTGTGCTGTTCTGCCTGCAAGACATCTGGCTGATTTATAGAGAATAAGACGCAGACAGGCAGAGTGTTGGCTGCTCTACCTGAATATTGTGTTTCCTACACATTGTGTTCCTATCTCTGCCCATGCTGTGGTCTGATTTTTGATAGTCTGTGTGTTGTTCAAAGAAGAGAGCAAACTTTCTGCCTCTCAGAAAAGCTTCTGAGATCCTCAGGAATAAAAGTATCCTTTTCCACCTGTATTCCTCACAAAGCAGTGATATCAATGTCTAGACACTGATTGGAGAAATTCAGGCAAGGGATAATGTGCAAATGAGAACATGATTCAGTGGTGGGAAAAATACAGACAAATACCAGGTGCCTCAAAGGCTGAATCACAAACAAGACAGCAAAAAAAAAAAAAATCTAAGAATGCAAGAGATGATGGAGGAGCTTGACTTGGCATTTATCTGTTTATTCCAACAGGATATGCAGATTCCGCCCTTGTGACATCACTGCCTCATCTTGTCTCATCAGTGCCTCATGACACAACCCCTCTTCATAGCACTGAGTCAGCACCACTGTGTGATCTCCTCTTGGCCATGCAAGATAGGGTGAAAAGCTGCCCATAATGGTGAAAGTATAGAGGGACCTCTAAACAGGTCCCCAAAGGAATTAAAAAACTCATGGTCATCTTATGAGCACCCCTCCCATAAAATAACATGGGCTCAGAAAAACTTACTGTACAGTAATACAGAAGTGTTCTATGGGAGTGCTCTCACAGCAGATGGAACAATAATTCACACTGTGTGTTCAAACAAAGGAGCAAGGAACCCTTGCACTTCACTCCTGGAGCTCCAAAAGAGCTGCAAAGTTTATTTTCCCCTGTAACTAACAGGTCCAGGCTGATTCTGCCTCCTATCCTCTTCTAGAGGCCTAGACTGAGAGAA
Source organism: Cettia cetti (assembly GCA_013401135.1). Taxonomy (NCBI): domain Eukaryota; kingdom Metazoa; phylum Chordata; class Aves; order Passeriformes; family Sylviidae; genus Cettia; species Cettia cetti. The sequence continues at coordinate 9,070 of VZUI01025426.1, read as the reverse complement.
TATTTCTTAAAGCATCCCTGGAAGTGTCCAAGGCCAGGTTGGATGGGGGCCTGTGCAGCCTGGCCTGGTGGGTGGTACCCCTGCACATGAAGAGGAGTTTGGAACTTTAAGGTCCCTTCTAACCCAAACTATTCTATGACTCCGTGAAAGCATCACACACATGGAGTGCTAACCCTCCTCTCCCCCAAGCAAACAAAAGCTGTTTGCTATTTTGGAAAAAAAAAAACAACCCAGAACAAAACTATCAGATGGAAAGAATCTGAAATATTCATGTAATGGTTGACTTACAAGAAGCAATGTAAAGAGGAGATTTATGTTAGAAGAAACTCGGCCACATGAAAACTAAAATATTGGGCCACTACCCCCAAGTCTGATCTTACACAGTCCCTGAGTCTCTAAACACAACCCTAAAAACATCCTGTGCTGCACCTCAGTGTGTCATTCTGTACAACAGGGCCAGGTTTTCTTCCTGGAAAACCAGGTCCAGAGGCCAGGAGGCTCTTGTTGTATTTGCACATACTAGTCCCTTTTGTTGGGGGATTTAGGTCACAAGAGCGTAGGAAAGGAGCTCTGAATCACCTGGCTCTTGCACGTGTTGCTTGCACGTTGTGCAAAGGTTTCTGAACTCAACCTCATTTCAAGACACACCCTTTGTTTGTTACTTTCTCTTAGGGCTTTTTCGCAACCCCATCCACTGCCAACACAAACAAGGTTGCAACATCTCCCTCCCGTCTGTCTTCCTCTGCTCCACTCTAAATGTCAACCAGCCACATAGCACTGCTTGCTCACTTGCTTAATTGGGCAAAATACCTGCTGTGGATGCCCTGTGCCTTGATTGCCTCCAGGAGAAAGTTTCTTGGGAATGATAAGTGACGGAACCTGCAAGTGTGTCTTAGTCACGTTGATAGCAGATACAAGAGGCTTGCGCAGGTAGGACACGTGGTTGGCTTTGCTGAGCAGCCATCAAGCACCAGAGGAGGCTAAGCAGAGTAATTATCAGGGATCACAGCGGCTACTAGAAGTTGTTTCTGCAATTGCTGTGCTTTCTACTTCACTGCAGTGTGTTCCCTGTGCATAGAGAGCAGGGGAGAGAAGTTGCTGAGAAGTTGAATGTCATTTATCTGTGTGAAACAAATTGTGGGACCTAATTCCACTCCTAATATTTGGGATAACTAGAGTAGATCCCTTCTAACTAAAGGGAAACCACAACAAACTCTGTGTGAGTACTGTCTATAAGGAGCTAAGAAACAGATACCCTGGAGACCCTCTTAAGTCCCAAATCTTGTCCACACTAGAAAGTAGATATATAATGCATTGAACAGAGGATATCTAGTAAGCCCAGGAAAATGGAGAGTGCATGATGCCTACACTCAGCCCTCCACTTAGCCATTGCAGCAGAGAGGTCAGCACAGCTGCCCAAGAACTCCCCTCAGACGGTGGAATACAGGTCTGCCTCTGTCTGTGTTTTGGCATGGGCTCCTGCTCGCTGCAACAGAGCTGTTATGTGCGCGGCGTGGGACAGCATCCTGTTCTCCTCCTGCATGATGGGCACACTCGGTGCTGCGCTGTCATTAGCCACCCGAGCCCCTGCCCAGCGGGGCACGCCAGGAGCCGGCTGTGGGCGGTGCTGCTCACCGGCTGGAGGCGGCTGCTTTTATCAGCAACCTTGATCACGGGGATTTTCTCTTATTTCATTCTCAAGCTTCCTTCAGCCTTGGATTTGCATAAGATCCTGGGTTAGGACTAATCTGATCCCAGGTAGGGAACATTGCATCAGGCCCAGCGAATCTTCCGTGACAAACTGTCTCTGGTCGGGGTGTGTTGGCACTGGAAAACAGAACCGTGCCGGGACAAATGGTGGCTTGAATTTTCCTTAGTAATAGGAGGTGCCTGGCTTTGTATCTCATTTAAACTCCTGTGCTATGTGGCAACTCCCAGTCAAGTTTCTATTTGTTTACAGCCCTTGTAGCCAGGTGCTTTCCATGTTCACTCCAGGTTGCTGAAATAAGAAGCATGTCCAGCCTCCAGGGCTCACCAGCAGCTATTGACTAATATGAGCACATTGTCCTTGGTGGCAGAAGGGAGCACCTTGCTTTATCTATACATTCCCTGGCAAGCAGCAGTGGTGGAGCAAGAGACATGTCTCACTGCCCAGTAAGTGTATGAATTCAAGTTTCAGAATGTAAATAAATACGTGGGCATGTGGAGGAGTTGGAGGCGACAGGTTGAAGTGTAGCCATGACACCTCCTGAAGGGTTGTTTGCTGTGGGCATGTGGATGATTGGTCTTTACAGGTCCCACTGGATTAAATTCATTAACATAACTGGGAAAGTGGGGGTTTCTCTTAAGGTTTTCACTTGGTAAAATGACAGAAGAGTTGAGGATTAGCAGTGTCAAGTGTCTGATACAGCAATCACCATCTGTCTAGCTCACCTTTCCATCACCATTTTATGGCCAATAATAAGATGGCATGAGCTCTTTCTTTGCTGCCAGATTCACTTGCTTCAAGAACAATTTGGCATGCTGACCTGGAGCTGTTTTTTTATAAATTATAGACACAGGCATGTCCTACTGCAGGAGGTATTATGAACATGGGGTCGTGATTGACACTGGGGTACAGGCTGCCCATGGCCCCAAATCCTTCAAGTCAGTGCTGACCTATTGTAACACATTTATTATCTCACTGCAATATTTAAAAATATATACTTCCTGCTAAAAATGGTGTGCTCCACTTGCCAACTAGAGTCAATCTAGATCTGTCTCTGTCATTTCAGTGTCCCCGGCAAGCCAAATCATTCTACAAGCTCTGAGACTGAAGACACAAAATCACCAGTGGAACAGCACTGATTGGGTCAGAGGTGCAAAGAAATCAGCTCTCCACTCCATGAGCCATCCTCCAGCTCACAGCTGGTACAAATGGGGACGTCCTTGGCAGTTCATTCACTACTGTCCCATTGGCTGGAAATGTTGTTTTTCTGACATTAGAGTATACACAGGCTCAGCCCATCTGGGTCAATCTCAGCCAATCATGAGACTAAATGTGCAGTTGTAGTGATGGACAAAATCTCCACTGCTTTGTTTTGTTTGAGCAATGCTCAAAAGTCAAGATACCCGGCTTAGAACATAAAAAAACCCCTGTACTTTGTCTACTTACAAGAAAACAGTGGCTCTGCCTCATACCAGAATGTCCATTCCCTAACACTACATTTATTGGAATAATAGAAAAAAGAAAAACAATTTTTTTTGAGGGTGTAGAGGTTTTTTTAAGTTTACATTTTGCCCTCAAGTCCAGAATTCTTTTGGTTCTGGTAGGAGCTGTGGCACCTTGTTACGGAGATTGACTTTCTGAACAGGCTTTCAGTAAGGATTTTACTCCATTGAGAAGTTTTCTGCTTTGTTTGGGGATGTTTTTGTCGTGGTGACAATTTTGGGTCATGCCAAACCTCCACGTGAACATCTCAGTTACACACCTGCAGCCCCACCTTTCTCCGAGGAAACACTGAGAGCATTCCTCCCCCTCACAGACAAAGAGAGAAAGCTCTTTGCCCAGAACAACAGAGACTTTCCTGGTAGCAAATACCTAATCCTGTAGTCATTCAAAGGAGAAGACATGTTGGTGACAAGTCTTTTCCTTTTTTTGTTTTTTTTTTTTCCATAGGGAAGAATCTTGATTCCTACCCAAATTGTTTGGGGGGTTTTGGTGGGATTTTTTTGTTTTATGAAAAGGGCATCCCTTTGTAAGGGGTGTTAAAGTGCTGCTGAACCCAGATGATGGTGGGAGGATGGCATTCTGCTGTTTCCTTTCCTGCAAAGTTGGCTCATGGAACTGTGTCCCAAATTGTTGGCAGTGTGGCTTTGAAATGTTGTGGACAGTGAACTGCCCCATACCCCACACCCTTGTACCACTGTGCAAGTGAAGTCAATGAAGAGAAGAGTTTGACAGTTAGTTTGACAGCTGTAGGAAAATTACTGTATATGATGATTAATAAATAGAGAATATTCATGAATGCCTTCCCTCTGAGAATCAGGCTAATAGTAATTATACTTTTCTAAATCCTATCTATAAAGTCATCTACATTTAGGTAAACAGAGTCATAGAGATTTTTCTGTTGGCATAAATACAAGGCAGAGTCCCAGCTCTCAATCATTACTTCAGACTCCCTGATGCCAACCTTACTTCTCTGTGAGGACAAAAAGAGAAACAGGCTCCAGAAAATATAGTCAGTGTTTACATTTTATTGAACCACTAGACATTGCTGTTGGCCACATCATGAAAACAGTGCAGCAAAGAGAGCCTTTCATTTGCCTGTGCTTGGCAGAAAGTGTCATTCTTTGGTTACTCAGCTGAAGTTGACAAGTTGCCCAGTATTTTTATTATCAGGTTGTCAGCTCAATCTCACTACTGCCCTCCTAATTTATTATTTTGTATTTCAAAATCACAGGTGTGACTCATTGCACAGCCAGAGGTTATAATGAAGTATCCCACTCATCCTTTAGCTCACCCTTTGTTAAAGACAATGCAGATTGCGGAAGGTTTCTGAGGAGGTAAGAGGATTGCAAAAGAGTCAAAGACTCCTCTTTTATCTTACCCATGTGTGGGCAGTGAAACTGCCTGATATGAAACCAGTTGGGTGCAAAGGTGGGCATGGAGGTTCATTTGTCATTGTGTCGAGGGCTGAAACTCAGAAGATACAGCAGCTGTCATTAGAGATAGGCCCCCAAACTTAAATCACCTCACCCTGAGGGTGAGTCCAGAGAGACAATCCTAGGATAACACACTTCCAAGATTTCCTCTATGCTTTAGTTTCCAACAGGTCAGAAGATGAAAACCAAGCAGGCATTTTTCAATTTAAAAAAATCTTGTCCCCTGCATCTTATGATTTAAGTCTGGAAGTGACTCTAAATGTAAGACTTTTGCCATCATTGTGCAAATAAGAATCCTGTGGCATTAGAGTTTTTGAAATATAAATATATGTTTCTTGGCATAAAGTGACGTATCATCCGTGTTTCTCCTGGGAGTATCTGGGATAAGTTGCTGGAAAGAGGGAAGAAGGGGCACAGTTCTATAGGAAAGAATGTCTTGCTGCTGTTTATGAAAATGACGAGGAAGTCATGGGCTGAATTAAATATTTTTCCATATTGGAAAATTGATGGGAAAGCTCCCTGGTACCAACAGCTCATGTGAAGCAGAGGAAGAGATCCTTTTATCACAGAAGAAGAGGGTCAAAATCCAGAGCTATTCTGAATCAATTTGCTCTTTTAATTGTCTTGTACAGACATCTGTCTCTGCAGCAGAAATGCTGAGCTCATGCTACAAGAAAACAAACCACCTAAACTTGAGGAGATACAAACACAATTTGTTCCTAACAGAAGGAGCTTACAAAGCCACACACCCCAGTCTCCTGGCAACTAATCTCCCTCCCCAGTGGGAAAGGCATGTCCTATGTCCAGTCTGAGTACCCTGGAGCAGTGACAGGTAGGGGCAGAACTATTGGGGTACTTGGCTTTTTTAAAGTTGTAGCATGGAGCTGTGGCAATGCCAAAAGTGTCCCTGGTCTGTTCTGTCTCATTGCTCCGGGGGAGGAACTATGACTCAAAGGCCATCCACTGGCAACAGAGAAAACTAAACCAAGAGCACTGGTTCAGCTCTGCCATATCCAATTTCTGTCAAGCATAGAATAATAGCTATCCAGCGAGCTGGGACATGCTTCACCAGCGTCAATAGAGATGTGCTTCAGAGCATCCCTCGAGGTAGCAAAGAATTATCCCCATTTTATAAATGAGGTAACTCAGGCACAGGGATTAAAGCCAGAATGTTCCAAACTGGCTGCCTACTGCTAGGTACCTACACCCATATTTACGCAACTCGTGGCCTGATTTTCAGAAGGGCAGGGCAATAAAAATTTTGGCCTGAGGGATTTGTTCACACACAGTTTACTGGTAACAACGCCCGGGATGGAAGCCTGGTCTCTGCTACCTGTCTTGTGCCTTAACCACTGAAAACATCCTTTCTACCACTAGCCAAGAGTTGCTGAAGGCTCCTGACTATCCCCATTTGCCATGCAGAGGTTCAGAGCTAGCAATGCAGGCTGGCTGCCTACGTGCTCTCAGCTAGAGATTTTTAAAGAGCAACAGCAGGAGTAAAACTGGTGAGATTTCTTTTTTTTCCTTCTCAGCTCTTCAAAGCCCAGGCAGCTTTGCTTGACTTGCAGTGCTTTGCTATACACCAGCACGTCTGGTGTGTAAACCTCTGTTCTGCCTCACACATGGCATCATCTTCCCCTCTGTCCTTTCACTGTGTCGTGCTCAGGGCACCTCAACCTGGCAGAGCACAGATCCAGTGCAGAACCAGTAAAAGATCAGTAAGAGAAGGAAGAAAACTGTCCAGATGGATATCTGAACTGCTCAAAAGCACAAGCACCAACAGGAGCAAGTTAACCCCAGTGCCTCTTCGCCTCTCTTCTCCACTCTCTTTCTGGTCTTTAACTGGTCCTCAGAAATATTCCTGATTTATTTGAAACTCTTGAGAAGCAAGAAAACATAGTAAAAAACCTAATCCCATACTATAAACTAGCAAAACCCAGGAAGCAGAGCACTTGCTGGCCAGCTACAATAGAGCTTTGCAAGTGTCCCTGCTAAAATCATCCCTGCTAGGGGCTAATGTGATGCTTGTCTTAGCTTGTTAGAGAGCCTTGCTGTCTTTAGACACGTACTTGAAAAACAATGCTGGTGGTTGGTGCTACCTGAGGGAAGAAGGACAAAGGATCTCGGCTGTCTCTGTGGAATGGTCATTGCTCAGGTCACCTCAAGCCTGACCTGCAATACCAAGTGCATGCTGCAAATCCATTGCTGTCAGCCCTTGTGCTTTGTCTCATCTATGGAGTCCCAGCCACCTCTGACCTCTTCTTTCCCTCCCTTCAGGCCATGTCCTGCTCACGAGGCTCCTGCTCAGCTGCTCTGTAGCTTCCCCCCACCCAGAGGGAGGACAGGCGAGAGGAGGTGACAACCTTCACCAAAGGTTAAGGCTGGAAAAGAAGGAAGTGTCAGCTCAATCAGGTCAGCTCAGCCAACCAACTGCTGCTGTAATCCCTCTGCCTCAGGTCTCTGTGCTGCTCTGCTCATGCTCTGAATGCTACTGTATGAACAGCAACCTTGTCCCCACGGTACTGTCAGCCTGCAGCATCCAGACAGGGAGATGGTGAAAAGGGGTAAAGAGGAAGCAGCTGATCATGAGAATCTCCCAGAACTGTTGCCAGATCCTCCTTTTGCAGTGTGTTTTGGGAGCATGGACTTTGAGATGGACTTTACTCCTACTGAACTTCAGGAGTCCAGACTTGGCACCATCTGATTTCTCCCAAAGAAGGCTGAGAGCTAGATCTGAATCAATTCTTATGCTGCAGCTCATCTCCATATTCACAGCAAACCCAGAAGCTTTCAGAGGCTGGCAGTGACATGGCCCCAGTTCCTTCTGCCCAGGTCTGAGTAGCCTCTTTTGGGATGGGAGCAACCGAGGCTCACAAATCTGTCAGCAACCACGAGGAAGCCAGGGAACAAATGCCTGCTATTCAATAAAAGTTGGTGCTACTCTTTATACAGCAGCCAGTGGATTATTCTATGGTGAAAACAAACCCTATTCTTCCCTGCCAGATAAACACACTTTATCCTATAAAGAGCAGCATTTCTGACTGTTCAGCAGCAGCCAAACTCATGATGGGAAAAATAACAGGTGTTTGTAAGACACTCCCTGTTTATTCACAGTGCTTAAAATAATTGCTTAAAAAAATCCAACAGAGATTTAATTTTCTATGCTCCCACATTTAAAAAAACAAAAACAAAAAAAACCCCCTAAGCTTGACTCTTGGTAGTTGAAGGCAATTCATTATGAAAGGGGTGTTCTTTCTGTTGTGGTAGCAAAGAAACCTACTTATGAAAGCTCCTGAGGAGCAGAATAGTAAAGCAAATTCCTGCCTAGAACCAACACTTCCCTGTGCTTTTCATTAAGCTCTCCAGGTGGAAACCTTTATTATCAAAACATGTGATTTTATTGTCAAAATGGGATGAGCAGGGATTAAGCTCCTCCAGTGGGTGCCCACCATTGACCATCTCCAACATTGCCTTTTCTAAGGCAACAATGGCCTTGGGCTGGCTTATGCCCTTCCCTCTTGTTCTGGTGGTGGAACAGGAGATAAGTGCATGCTCCAGGGGGAAAAGTGTGTCTCAGAGGCACAAACCTTTCTTCAATCACTGCTTGCTTCTCCGGGAAATAACTGGCAATGGACCTTGATCAATAGACCACTTTCCAGCACAATGGGATGACACACAGCGCTGGAGGAAGAGGACAGACACTCCCTGTCTCCATCCATCTCCTCATGCTTGCTTACAGCACAGATGGGGGACATCCCTGAGATACCCAGAGAGTGAGGGGACACTCAGTGCATAGTTGCTGCTGGGATTTGGTCCTTGTGGTGGTGAATGGGCCATGGATAAAGTCCCTGCAGGAGCAACTCAAGAGAATATAGCATCATTCCTGAGGGCTACGAGCTTCACAAGACAGCTATTGCAGTGGTCCTATGTCCTCAGGACTTTCCCTTCCTATGGGGTACAGCTCTCCTCGAGTCTGCAAACTTTTGGGATTTGTCACAGATGCTTGGTAGCTCCCTGGGAACCTGGAGAAAACCTGGAGCAATAGGAGCCCATCTAGCAGCACCCCAGTGCTGTCCCAACCCCCAGGTGCTGCTCCTGGTGGCTCCTGGACTGCAGTCTAGGTCACAGGTGGGTGTAGACACAGCCTACCCCTTGCCTCCAACATGGGTCCGGTCATGGATCCTGATGCTGGGAGTCACACTTTCGACTTCACTGTTCTCACAAAGGTACAGGAAGGGTTACACAACCCAAACTGTCTTCCTGTGAGGGCTCACTTGTCTCTAAGCAGTGTACATGAGGGACAGGTTGATGGGGTTTGTGCAGACAAGGGACCGAGCAGGGCTTGCAGCAAGGTTAGGGTTAGGGTTAGGGTTAGGGTTAGGGTTAGGGTTAGGGTTAGGGTTAGGGTTAGGGTTAGGGTTAGGGT
>VZUI01025409.1:0-17868 GCA_013401135.1 Cettia cetti | reverse complement strand
ATCCCATCCCACCCCATCCCATCCCATCCCATCCCATCCCATCCCATCCCATCCCATCCCATCCCATCCCATCCCATTCCCGGGTCCTGGGAAAATCGGGATACCCCCGTCCCCGCCCCGGCATGGGACACCCCCTCCCCCCAGGTCCCTCCTCCCCTGCCCCCCTCGCGGTGTCCCCAAATCCCCGCCCCCCTCTGGGGCCCCCTCGGGCCCAGCCCGACCCCTCCCCCCGTTCCTTGTCCCCATTCCCGGTGTCATTCCCGGCAGCAATTGTGGGATCAAGGTGGGGGGGCACGGGGAAAGCCCCCGGACCCCAAACCCAGCCCAGCCCTCCCCCAAACTGCCTGGCCTAGATCGGGGCCTGGGACCATCCTCTCTCACAAATCCCCCCCAAAATTCCTCCAAATCCCCCCAAAATTCCCCCAAATGCCCCATAAAACACCCCCATATTTTTAAGGAGTTAGGGGTGATTTGGGGGGTATCCGAGGGGGTTCTGGGGAGGATTTGAGGGACTTTTGAGGGGAATTTAAGGGGGTTTTGAGGGGGAATGGGGGGCCTGAGGGGGATTTGATGTTTTTTGGGGAGATTTGAGGGGAATTTGTGGGAGATTTTTGGGGGGATTTTTTGGCGGGATTTTGAGGGGTTTGGGAGGAGTTTTGGGGAGGTTTGAGGGCGATTTTGGGGATTTGGGGGTTCCCACCCCCAGCAGGTGGAAGAGCGCTCGGCGTGGCCGGATCTGGCCGGGAGCGGGGCCAGGCCTTGGCTCCAGCCGCCGCTTTCCGATGGAAAAGAAAATTTGGGAATAAATCAAACGGCTGGGAAGGTGCTGCCCGACCCCTCCCCAGTTTCTGGGGGGGCTCCTCCGCTGTCCCCAGGGTGACAGAGCCAGGACGGGGCTGGGGACGTCTCAACTCCCCCCAATATCCTCTCCCCCCAGAATCCCCCCAGAACCCCCCCAAATCCTCTCATTGCTTCCAGTTCTCAGATTGGGGACGCGCAGGTGGCACTGGTGACAGAGGCGACAGAGGTGACAGAGGCGACAGAGCTGACAGAGGTGACAGAGGTGACAGAGGTGACAGACTCTGGTGACAGTGGTGGCCACCGGTGCAAGTGGCAGTGACAGGTAAGGCTGAGCCCCCCGCTTTTGTCCCTTGGCCCCGGTCCTTGATGGCCCCTGCGGAGCCCGGGGACAGGAGGGGACAGGAGGGGACAGGAGGGGACAGCAGGGGACAGCAGTACGGGGGAACGCAGCGCGGGGTGGGGGTGGAGGGAGGGGTTGGGATTGAACAAACTGAGTTTGGGGTCAAAAAATCCCAATTTGGGACCGAACGATTCCAGCTTGGCTTCAAATCATCCCAAAAGGGGACGGATCCCGGCCCGGGACGGGGACAGGGAGGGGACACCCGGATGGGGGGGGACACCGGGGGGGGCGTGGTTTGGGACCGAACCGGCCCCGTGGGTGGGACCGCCCCCCCCGCTGTCCCCGTGGGATCTCGCTTGTCCCCACCCCGCTGCCACCACCCTCGAGCGTCACCCGGCCCCGTCCCGATGGATTTGGGACTAAATTTTCTCACCCCAAATTCCCCAAATCCCCCAATTCAGGCTCAAAACTGCTCTGGGAGCGGAGGGGGGATTCAGTTTTTACCCTTCCCCCCATTTCTCCCCCATTTCTCCCTAATTTTTACTCAATTTTTGCCCTATTTTTGTCTCATTTTGACTCAACTTTTCCTCCATTTCAGCCCAAATTTTGCCTCATTTTTGCCCCCTTTCTGCCCCATTTCAGCCCCATTTTTAACCCAAATTTCCCTGTTTTCACCCCATTTAAACCTCATTTCTGCCCATTTTACCTCTTTTTTCCCCCTATTTTAATCCCAATTCCCCCCATTTTTCCCCATTTCTGCTGTATTTCTGCCACATTTCCCCCAATTTTTACACCAATCTTGACCAATTTTAAACCAATTTCCCCCCCAATTTCCTCACTTTTACCCCAAATTTTGCCCAATTTCTCCCCTGCTTTCCCCTCCTTCTGCCCCATTTTTACCCAATTTTTTACTATTTGTCCCCATTTTCCTCCTAATTTTGCCCCATTCCCCCTGATTTTTATACCATTTTTATTCCCTTCCCCCCATTTCAGTCTCATTTTTACCCAAATTTTCCCCCATTTCTGCCTCATTTTCCCCACATTTTTGCTGCATTTCTGTCCCATTTCCCTCCAAAATTTCCTCCCCATTTCCCCCCATTTCCTCCCATTTTTCCTCCCATTTTTTCCCACTTTTCCAAACCACCCATTCCCATGAAAACCCCAAACCCAGAGAGGGAATTCCTCACCAAGGGGAGCCAAGAATTTATTTTTTCTTTTAAAAAGGGTTTTTATCAACACAAAACCTCCCCAGATCCCATTTTTTCCCCCTGGCACCTTGCAATAACCTCATATCTGGCCCCAAATATTTCCTGGGATCCTTTTAGGATTGGGGAGCAGAAAAAAGATCTTTGTCCCAGCCAGAACCCCCAAATTTTTTTCCTCCTAATTTTGCAGCCATTTAACTCTATATTTTTAATTGTCCCAGAAAATTTCCTATTAAAATAAATGTCTAATAATATAAAAATAATATCATTTTTTGAAACTCAATTTGATTTTTTAAGGGGATGTAGACCCCTCCCAAATCCCCAATTTTGGGGAGGTAAAACCCCAATATTCCCTGATTTTGGGGCGAATTTACCCCCTAGAAAATCAATTGTAGGGACACAAAATCTGCTTTTAATCCCTAAAAAACCCCAAAATCCCAAATCCTGGCACCAGATCCCATTTTTTCATTTAGGGTCTTCCCTTCCCCTCCTTTTCCCAGTGGGGAAAACCGCAAAAATTCCTTTTTTTACCCCATTTTGGGGGGTTTTGTGGCACAGAGCCCCTTTGTCCCTTTTCCCCCTGGAAAGGTGGGAAGGGGCCCAAAATGGGGGAAAAAACCGGGAATTTTTGTGGGATGAGGTCAAAGCCTTCCCCCCGCAGCGTGGCCTCTTCCTCCTCCTCCTTTCCCTCCTCCCCCTTTTTTGGGATGAAAAGGCGATTTTTTGGGAAAGGTACAAAGGGATCCTTTCAGGGAGTTGAGGGGGGAGCTCAGGGCCCCGCCGGGGATTTTTTGGGGGGTTATTTTAATTTATTTTGATTTATTTTGATTTATTTTGATTTTATTTTGATTTGTTTTGATTTATTTTTTTATTTAAAAATGTTTTTTATTATTATTTTTTGGTATTTCTTAGATTTTTTGTTATTTTCTGCACATTTTTGTGGACATTTTTGTGTATTATTTTTATTTTTTCAGGGGATTTGTATTTTTTGAATACTGTTTGGCATTTTTTGGATATTTTTGTATATTTTTGTGTATACTTTTATATATTTGGGGTATTTTTTGTATTTTTATAATGGGGGGTTAATTTTTTAATATTTTTTTGGTATTTTTGTGTTTTTAAAAATATTTTAAAAATATTTTGGTGGTATATTTTGTGTGGTTTTTATATTTGGGGTATTTTGTGGTGAAACGCTGGGAATTTGGGGCAGAATCCTGGGAATTTGGCATGAAACACTGGGAATTGAATGAATTGGGTTTGGGGATTCCTCAGGATTTTTTGGTTCCTTTTTAGGGATTTCTCCCATTCCCCCAGGAATTCCAGGATTTTTTCCCTTGGGATCACTCTGAGTAGGGGGGAGTCGCTTCACCCTTTAATTTTTTAGGATCTTCCCCCAAAATTTGGGAATTTTTTTGCCTCCTAAATGCCTGGAATTCAGGATTTTCATCCAGCTCCAAACCCTAAAAGTTTCCATTTTTTCCCCCCTGTCTGGAGCGAGGAAGAAGCAAAAAAACCCAGGATTTAGGATCCTTTGATGGCAAAGTCTCCCATCCCCCATCCCCCCAAAAAACCTATTTGGGGTGGCACCGAGCCAGGGCCCCAAAAGCCACGGGGACAAAGCCGCCCCTGTGTCCCAGAACCGGAAAAATCCCAAAAAATAAATAAATCCAGGGGAAAAAAATTAAAAAAAAAAAATAACCACCAAAAAACACCCAAAATCCCCAAAAAACCCTGACCCTAAAAGGGATTTTTTGATGGGAGCTGGGCAGAGGGTCCCAAGGTTTGAAGGGAGATTGGGTTCGGGAATTTTTTTTGGGATTTTTGGAGATTTTTTTTCAGAGGTAGAAACCGGAAAAAAGCCCAGCAGGGCTGTGGGTTAATTAATTAATTAATGAGGCCTCGGGCTGTGGGGGATTAATGGCGGGGGGGGGGGGGGGGGGGGGGGGGTTGGGATTGAACAAACTGAGTTTGGGGTCAAAAAATCCCAATTTGGGGGGGTGTCGTTAAGAGGAATTAGGATCAGGAGGCTCCTGGAGTGTGAGGACCCTGCCTCTGCTTGGGGTGAAAAATGTCCCCAAATCACCCCCAAATCACCCCAAAACTGGGGTTTTTGTGGAACAGCCCTGACCTGGATGGTTTAGGGTGAAAAATGACCCCAATTTACCCCAAAGTTACCTCCAAACAACCCCAAAATTGGGGTCTGGAGGGTTAAAAATGCCCTGCTTGGGGCTTGGGGTTAGAAATGACCCCAAATTACCTAAAAATGACCCCAAAATGAACCAAATTGGGTTTGTCTGGGGGGGTAGATCTGACCTGGCTGTGTTTGGGGTTCAAAATGACCCAAAATGACCCAAAATTGGGGGCTTGGAGGGGCAGCTCTCAATTCTGCGGTCTCCCAGCTCAGAATTTGGGGTTCCAACCCTGAATTTTGGGGAATCTTTCCCAGATTTTGGGGCATCTTTCCTCAATTTGGGGCATTTCTGTCTGATTTTGGGGCAATTTTTTGTCTTTGGGGGCCATTTTTCAGGGATTTTGGGGCATTTTCCCAGTTTTCAGGGTACCTGAAACCTGAAACTGCCGCCTCCCCCGGAGCAGTGCAGGGGGCTCTGTGTCCCGGACTTTTTTGGGATTTTTGGAATCCCGGGATCCCGGGAGAGCCGAGGTTTGCCTGGCCTGGCTGCTGCCAACCCCAACCACGGCCCCACAAAGGGTTCTTTAACCCCAAATCCCGGTTTTTTTCTGGGAATTTTTGTAAAAATAGCGCCGGATCCATCCGGGGAGGAGTGGAGGGACCTTTGTCACCTGGGAGCAGGAGGGAATTCCTGACAGGATCTGAGGGGGATCCCCTGGGATTTGGGGTCATTCTCCAAAGGATTTTGGGGTGTTTTTACCAGGTTCTGGGACATCTGGATTTTTGGGCATCTACCTCAGATTTGGGGAATCTTTTCCTGATCCTGGGGGATTTTCCTGGATTTTGAGGCATGTTCCCTGAATTTTGGGGCATTTTCCCCAGATTTTGGGGCACTTTCCATGATTTCTGCAGATGAGGATGAACAACCTCAACCCCTTTTCCCGGGATTCCCACCCAAGGAACACCAAAAGAAGGAAAATTCCAAAATTCCAGAGGTTTTTTTCAGATCTTTAATTCCAATAAAAGATAAAAAAAGTAGGAAATAAATTTGGTATAAAACAGGGGAAGGAATTTGGGATCCAAAGGGATAAAAGGGCTGGGAAAAAACTGGGAAAAAGGGCTCCAAAAATTCGGGAATTCCGTACAAAACTTCAGCTCCCAATTCGGGAAAAATAGAAAAATTCCCAGCTCCTGCAGGAGAGGGAAAATACAAAAATTTGGGATTTTTTCCCACTTTTCTTCTCCTTAAAAATCTTCTTTTCCACCAGGAAGAGCAAATCCAGAGGCTTGAGAAGCTCCAAAAAAAGAAAATTGGAATAAATTAATCCAAGGAAAGGAGTGGGAAAAGCTCCCCAAAGAAATCCTGTGTTTTTTATGGGAAAAATCAAAGGGATTCCAGAATTTTGGGGCTTTTCCCATGGTTCTGCAGTTCCTGGGATTTGGGAGGGGTTTTTTTTCCTGGAAGTGGGAAAAGCAGCTGGAAAAAGCAACAGGAGCTGCTGGGATGAAGCAGCTTGGAAAGGGAGGGGAAAATTCCCAAAAATTCTCCAAAAATCCCAGATTTTCCTCAGGTTTTGGGTTTATTCCTTGGAAAAGCAAAGTTTGGGTATAAATCCAGAGGAATTCTGGCATTCTGGAGCCTAATCTCAGAAAAAATGGTGCTAAAAAGCAGGAGTTTGGGAAGAAAAACTGGGAAAAAATGGGATTTAGGCAGGAATTATTCCCAGAGATCCCAATCCAGGTTTTCTGAGGGATAAAACTCCCAAATTTAAGAAATGAGGTGGAAAAAATGGGAATGATCCCCCAAAAAAATCCCTCCAGAACCAAACCCTTCCCTTACTTTTCCCAAATTCGGATTTTCCCAACCCAAATCTGTGGAGGTGCCTCCCTCTTCCTGAAAATCCAGCTCCAAAAAGTCCAAAATTCCCAAATTACCCCATCCCAGCAGATGGAAAGTGGGAAAATCCATCCTGGAATCTCAAAAGAGGGAAAAAAAACCCCAAAAGATCCCAACTGTGCTTCCAGACTTTTCTATTCCCTCCCCAAATCCGGGGGGAGTTTTGGGAAGAGCAGGACCCGGAGTTCCTTGGCTGCATCCCGAGGAGAATCCCGGGTTTCTTCTGATCCAAATCCATGAAATTTCAGGATTTTTCCAGCATCAGAGGAGCTTCCTGTGCAGGATTTCCCAGGCCATCCTCTTCCGGAAGTAGGGCATGTGTTGCTTTGGGAATTTTGGGGGTAAAACGGGAAAAAACAGGAATTTTGGTCAGGGTTTGCTCATCCAGGTGTGAATTTTCCATGCAAAATTGGGGAAAAGGGGGAAATTTGGGGCTTTGGAGTTGGGGGAATGGGGGGAAAAGTGGAAATTTCTTGGGATTCAGGCCAAAAAATTCAGAGTTATCCCAGATTTTGCTGGGATTTTGGGGAATTTTGGGTTTTTCTGGCCCTGGGGGTTTGGGACATGAGGGAATTTGGGAATGCTGGGATATGGTAATGCTGGAGGAGGGAAGTGGGACATTCCTGGAGGTTGGGAATGGGAGATAACCCAGGAATTCCTTGAGATTTTGGGAAGGAATGGGGGATTTGTCCCAGATTTTTGGGGGATTTTTTGGGATTTCCCCCTAAATTTCACCAGAACTTTGGGGGAATTTGGGGGTTTTTCCTGGCCCTGGGGGAATGTGGGAATGGCAGCCCCTGGAATGTGAGTACCTGGGTGAAGTTGATGGGTTTGTCCTTGGAGATGCACTCGGCGTATCTGCAGGCGAACATCCCGCAGTCGCTGCCGTTCATCTGCTGCGGGATCTCCTGCAGAAAACTGGGAGTCAACACCCCCAAATTCCCACATTCCCCCAAACCCCCAGGGCCAGGAAAATCCCAGTGAAATCTGGGGGAAATTCCGGTGGCACCTCCTGCTGGGAAAATCAGGAAGGTCCCAGAATTCCAGGATTTCTTGCATTCCCACCTTTCCCAAAACTCATCCCCTTGGTCTCATCCCTGTGCAAAATTTCCTCTCGCAAGATTTGGGATTTGTTCCCTCCTTTTCTTCCCAGGAATCCCCCAAAAGGGCTGGGAATCCATAGAAATCCCAAGTTTTTTGGGAATTCTGGAATGTCCAAACCTGGCTCTTCTTGCTCAGCAGGGTCCATCCATTGGTGTCGAATTCCTTCCTTTTCTTATCCAAACTTTCCTGCTTCAGGTATTGCCTGCAGGAAAAGGAGTGGGAAAAGCTGGAATTCATGGAAAATATGGGAATTCTGAGGTTTTTCTCTGTTTGGCTGTCCCCAAAGGGATTCAGGGCTGGGATTTACATATTAATGCACCTCAAAAAATCTGAATAGGGAGAGGCTGAATCTCATGGGGGAAAAAAAAAAAAAAAAAAAAAAAAAAAAAAAAAAAAAAGGGAATTCCTGGGATTTGTGGGAGGAAATTCCAGAGAAGAGCAGGAATTTTCCAGGTCCTGGAAGGGGAGAATGAGCTGAAAAAGGGAGCAAAAATGACCCTAAAGGAGCCCAAAAAATGACCCTGAAAGGGCCCCAAAATGGGGGGCACAGTTGGTGTTTCCAAGGCTGGGGAAGCAGCAGTGGGATTTTCCAGGGAAGGGATTTTACTCACAGCAGGATCCTGCAGGCCTCACTGTTGATCCCCCCCATGGAATCGTAGTAGGTGATGGATTTTTTCCTGAAATCCACAACCTGCACAGAGAGAAATTCCTTAAAATGGGCAGAAAAATCAGGAATTCTCCTCACAGGCAAAAAAAATTTGAGGTTATTTTGCACCAGAGAAGGTTTTCCCCAAGAAATCCCCAAAAGTCTAAATCAGCCTCTCATACAATTATTTACAATCATTTATAATCATTTAATTATTACTTAATTATTATTTACTATTATTACTATTATTCCTCCCACAGGTTTAGGGTGATTTTGTCCCCCTCTCAAGGCCCAGTCTGGGTGAGTTTTTGGTGGTCTCCCTCCCCATTCTTGCATCATTTGTGGTGGGAATTGCCTCTTTTTCCTGGAATTAATTAACAGTTCAAGCAGGAATTAATAAATTGAGGAGGTTTTTGCTAAAGGAGCTGAAAATTCCTGCAGGATCCAGGAGCCAGGGGAGGTGACAGGACAAAGGAGGGGGAAAAGTGAAATATCTGTGGCCTAAATCTCTCTAACAAGATCCTGTGGCACCAGGAGTTGGTGGGAACGGGGAAATCAGATCTTCCCAAGGGAATAAATTCCCTAAAATGACCTCCAGGCAGAGTTTAAGGACTAAAAACCCCACAAAAAAACTGCTCCTACCTTTGTTATTTCCCTTTAAACTCAGACTTGAGCCACGAACACAAAGTTTTCCCCTCAGCATCACCCAAAACCAATGAAATTTGGGCCCTAAATCCCTAAATTTGGGATAATTCAGGCACTCACAGCCAGGCACCAGTGCACTCCCAGGTGGATGGGCACCAGGAGCAGATCCACGGAGAAAATATCCACTTTTTTTGTCCATCTTTTCACAGCCTGATACCCTGCAGTCTTTAATTTGGTGAAGAAAAATGTGTTGAAGGCGTGGACTGCAGGCAAATCCTTCTCCTTGCTCCTCTCCATCAGCAAATTCATGTAGAAATTGATGATCTGGGAAAAGAAAGGGAAAACAGACAGGACTTTTGGATTTTTTTGTAGTTGTATTATGGGGTTCAGATTTGTGACCCTGTGTAAAGTTTGGGAACAAACCACCAAAAAGGAGGATTTGCATTAAAACCTTCAAAAAACCCAGGGGGGTTTGCAATAGCTCCACAATATGAAAACATTCCAGAAAGAATCCTAGGATTTTTACAAATTTGCCTTTATTTAGGTCTGTATTTAAGATTTGTTTGTTGTTTTCCCTGTTCCCATCAATCCCATCCTCCCACTATCATTATTTTCCCACATAAATTATTTTTATTTTACAGAGCTTTCCCCGTGGATTTATTACTCCAGTGTGGAAATCTCAACCCACAAATCCCCTCCCAGAACCAAACCCATCCATTTTTCCCTTCCAAGCTGCTGGAAATGGATGGAAAATGGGAATTTTGGGGGTTTCACCTCATCGTTGAGCCAGTTGAGGTTGTTGAGGGTCTGGATGTCCTTCCTGGTGATGGTCAGGCGGAAAGCTTCGCTCAGCACCTCGTCCTGGTTCCCTCCTCGGAAAAGGCTCTTGATTTCCTTCTCCATTTCCTGCAGGAAAGGGAGGCAGAATTCCTGCTTTTCCTGACCCCAAATCCTCACGGATCTGACCCCAAATCCATTCTTTGTCCCTTAAACCATCCCCTCAATGGCCACAGGGCTCCGGTTCCTGTGCCCAAGCCCCAGGAATTCCCAGAAGTTTTGCTGTGTCCTGGCTGCCAGCCTCACCTCGGTGATCTCAGGGAATTCCTCGTCGCCCTGGCCAGGCCGGGAGCGCTCGGGCCCCTCCGGCCCCACGGACACCGGGATCTCCTTCTCCAAGGGCACCCTCAGGTGCAGATCCACCAGGTCCTGCACCGAGCGCTCCCGCTCCTGCAGACGCTGTGGGAGCAGTGAAAAGCAGGATTTAGGATCAATAAAATCGGGTAAAACCTCTGGGATTGTGGAGTTAACCCTTCCAGAGCCACCCAACCCTATCCCCAGCTGTCACATCTGCATTTTTTCCTCATTTCCATGGATTCTCACCCCTTTTCCAAGCCCTGACGACCCTCCCAGTGCCAAAATATCCTGTAATTTCCAATCTGGGACAGCATTCCCTCTCCTCCTTGCTGTTTATCCCAGGATTGCGAAGCACAAAGGCCTCAAAAGAGTTGATTTTTCCCATTTCCCAACCCCAATTTTCCCAATCCAGGATGTTTTTCCAGTTAATTCTCACCTGGCTCTGGAGCTGCAGGGCCAGAGCTTTCTGCTCCTCAATTTGCCTCCACCTCTCTCTGGCTCGGGAATCATAGACGCTAGTCCTGGAAAAGCCAGAATTTTTATGGAAATTTTGATTTAAAAAAATCAGGATTTTGGTTTTTCCACCCCAAAAATCCCAGGAAAAGGCAGCAGGGAATATTAACTCACAGCTCTTTGATCCATAGCTCGGCCTGGAAAAAGGGCAGGCTGGAAAGAGGGAGAAGGGAGGGTCAGAAGTGACCAAAAATTCCAGAATTTCCCCTGAATTCCCAAATTCTCACCTGGCCCCTCTTTATTGTCACCTCCTTGTGTCCTTAAAAATTCCCAAAATTCCCCCATTTCCCACCCCTTACCTTGGAGCCGGAGTCCTGGAATCCTTGACTTTGAGCAAAATGACAGAATCTGACCCTAAAAATGGGAAAAATTCCTGGAATTTTGTCCCCCATCCATTCCCACTCCAACTCCAACTCCTGCCCGATCCTGAATAAAAACCCTGGACTGGTTTTAAATTTAAATCCCTTTCCCAGGATTTGGGGTTATTTGGGATTTGCTTTTCATTTTGTTTGGGATTTGGGGGAATTTTCTTTGGGAATTTTTGGGGGAGTTTTCTGGTGATTTTTTTTTAAATTAATTTCAGATTTTTTGGGGGTTTATATGGGATTTTTGTTGTTGTTGTTTTATTTGGGATTTGGGTATTTCAGGGGAAGTTTTTTGGGTTATTTTCCTGGAATTATCAGCAATCTTTACCTTCACTCTGCGCCCCGGCCACCGGCTCCTCCTCCCGCTGCTGCGGGGCCACGGAATTCCTGGGCTGGAACCCCCCAGGAAAGCCCAGAGAGGGGCCCTGGGGGGCATTTTGGGAATTCTGGGGTGGCTCTGGAGGATGTGGAACAGGACCCGGAATCTTCTGAACTTCCAGAGCCTCAGGATCATCCCTGGGAGCCTCTTGGGGCAGGGAGGGGCCGGAACGGGGACAGCGGGAGCTGCAAAAAATAACCCAGTTAGCGAAATTCCCGGAGAAAGATTGGAGATTTGGGGGAGAGGTTTTGGGATGTTTTGGGATTAGGGAAGAGTCTTTGGAGAGGTTTGGGATTTGGGCAGGGTCTTTGGTGGTTTTCAGGGATTTGGGGAGGGTTTTTTGGAATTTGAGCAGGGATTTTGAGATTCTCTGGGATTTGGGGCAGGGTTTTTGGGATGTTTTGGGATGTTCCTGACTCACAGGTGGAAGGGGAGCAGAGGGGAGGGTTTGCAGCTGGAGAATCTCTTCCCGGTCACCATCTGCAGCAGCTGCCGGTAAATCTCCCGCTCCTCCTCCCGCACGGTCTGCAGGGAAAAACTCCTGTCAAAACCTTGGAATTCGCTGATCCCAAGGGATTTCCCCCAAACTCAGGGCTCTGGTGGGAGCCCATGAAGGCAATGCTGAGAAAAACCCCTAAAAATTGGGATTTAGGGCTGGAAACCCCCAGGAACTTCGTGTTTAACCCCAGCAGCACCCCCAGCTCTGCCTGAACCCTCCCCGAGCCCACAAAACCCCCGGGGTTTCCCGGGATTTCCCGTTCCCAGCCCCGTCACCTCCTCGGCCGCGCTCAGGAAGCGCCGCGGGGCCTTCTTGGGGCTGCGGCGGCTCCAGGAGGGGCTCAGGGCTGGCTTCAGGGGGAAAGAGGCTCCGTGGAGGGCGGATTTTCCCCCAAAAGTGCTGGAATTCCCGCTGGAAGGAGGGAAAAACACCTCAGGGATGTTGCAAATCCGGCAAATGGGCTTAAAAACCCAAATAAAATCACAGAAGGTTGCAGAAAAGGAGAAACAAAATGCCCGAAATTCCAATTAAAACCCAAATATAACCTGAGGAATCCTCAAAATTTCAAATACAATCCCCATCCATCCCCTCAAAAAACCCAAGTAAAACCTACAGAAAAATACCCAAAATAAAAAAAGAATCTCACCTCCACTAAATAAATCTCAAAACTCCCACCCCCTCAAAAATCCCAAATAAAATTTTAAAAAAGCCAAAAATCCAAAACCCCATCAAAAAAAATCTCAAAAATCCTCCCCTAAACCCCAAAATCCTAAGTAAAACCCGCCAAAAAATCCCCCCCCCAAACGAAATTAAAACCCCAAAAACCCCCAAGACTCCCCATAAAATCCCAAAATAAAACCCAAAAAAACCCCAAGCCACAAAACTCCAAAATCCCAAATCAAATCCCATGAAAACATCAAATAAAACACGGAAATTTGGGATTTGCTGCACCCACCTGGAATTTTTCCGGGTCTCCAGGAAGGAGCCTCGGCTCCCCCGGGGCTTGGAGCTCCTCCACTGCCCGTTGGCTCCTGGGAACCTCTCGCGAACTTCTGAGGGGAAAAACACCATGAACTTCCAAAAAAACCCGAATTTCCCCTTCTCCAGGGGTTGTTTTTAGCGAAAACAGCCCCAAATCCCAGATTCCAGAGGGAATACTCACCTGGCGTGAGGCTGAGGGAGCAGGAGGAGTTCCCAGCAGGGCAGGAGAAGCTGCTGAGTTTGGGGGGGAAAAACTGGGGGAAAAAAAAGAGTGGGAAAATTTCCAATGTTTTTGTTAGAAGTGGGAAAATGTCAAGGAAGAATGCAGGACAATTATAGGGAAAAGGGAAGGGTGTTCCCAGGGTTGGCTGGAAATGGTGGCAAGGAATTCATAATTCCTAAAGTTCATGATTCCCAAAATTCCCAATTACAAAAACACCTAATTCCCCCAATCCCTAAAGTTCGCAATTCCTAACAACCAGAACTTACAAAATTCCCAACTCCCAAGCCGCAAAACTCCCCCTAAGTTCACAATTCCTAAAACTCCCAAAACTCCCAACTCCTGAAGGTCACAACTCCCAGAAGTCAAAACTCCCAAATTTTATGGAGAGAATTTATGGAGCAGAAAGAACCCAGAATTTCGCAGCTCCGGGCCCGGGGTGGATCCCACACGTGGGCTCCCTATTCCCGGCGAATTCCAGATGGAATTCCCACGTCAGTAACCGGGAAAACCCAAAACCGGCTTTGGGATTTGACTCCTGGGGTCTTCAGGCTGAACTGTCCCAGAGAATCGGCAGATGGGAATGTCCCAGGAGCACGCTGGGATGGGACGATTGTCCCAAATATTGCCCAAATCGCCTTCCCGCCCAAATTCCATGCGGGGCGGGGAGAGTGCCCCGGGAATGCCCCGGCCCCGCGCCCGCCGCCCCGCTTCGCACCTTGCTCTCGGGGCCGAAGCCCTTGAAGGCCGGGCCGGGCCGGGCCCGCGCCGCCTCCCGGGCCTCCATCCTCATCGGGGGCAGGGCCGCGGCCCCGGGCAGCGGCAGAACCGGGCGGAGGAAAAAGCCCGGCGGCGGCGTCGGCTGGTGTGAGGGCAGCGAAAGGGCGAGAAGCGGGGTCCGGGAGCGGAGCAGGGCCCGGAGCCGCCGCTGCTTCGCTCCCCTCAGCCGGCCCGGCCGCCCGACCGGAAGCGGAAGTGGGACCGGAAGCGTCCCGAGCGCGCGCGGTTCTCCCGGGCTCGGCGGCGGCAGCGAGGAGGTGGCGGAAACGGAAGTAAACCCGGGGGGGGGGGGTGTGAGGCGCCGCCGGAGGTGCCGCAAGAGCAGGGGAGCGAGACGCGCATTGCTGGGGGAGAGCGCCCCCTGGCGGCGTGGAGGCCCAGGATGCCAGCGCAGAGAGGAAGGGGCACCCTGGACGGGGGGTGCGACCCTACAGGGGGTCACTCTGTGGTGGATGATCGTTCTGTGGGGGCTGTGACCCTGTGGGGGGGTCACTCTATAGGGATGTCACCCTATAGGGGATCACCCTGTGAGGATGTCATGCTCTAGGGGGCCACTCTGTGTAGATCCCATTACAGCCGGTCCCTACAGCCGATCCCATCACAGTGGATCCCATTACAGCTGATGCCATTCCAGTTTCTCCCTACGGTCAGTCCTGTTAACTGCTGGTCGTACATCCAAAACTGTAACAGCCGACCCCATAATAGCTGATCCCACTAGAACCGATCCCATTACAGCCAATCCCACTACAGCTGATCCCATAATAGCTGATGCCATTACAGTCAATCCCATAATAGATGGTCCCTGCAGCCGATCCCATTACAGCCGATCCCACTGCCCTGATCCCATTACTCCGATCCCGCTACCCCGATCCCGTTACACCGCTTCCCGCGGCCAACCCCAGGTCCTAGCCCGTGTCCCCGGGGTATGGTGGCCCTGTCCGGGCTGTCCCCGGCGCTGTCCCCGGGGCTGGGCCGGCTCCTGGCCCCGGCCGCGCTCTCCTTGGCCGCACTCCTCCTCCTCCTCCTGTCCTTGCTCCCCCCCGCCCCGGGCCGGCGGCGCCCCGCAGGTCAGTGCTCCGTGGGCAGTGGGGACTGGCCGGTAACGCCCGCGGACCGGGAGCGGCACTGAACCCGAGCCGGGAGAGGCAGCGGCAGGGAACAGGGACTGGGACCGGACCAGTAAGGAAAGCAGAGCAGATCCCGTTGGGAACAGCCACCGGGATCAGTAACGCCCCCAGACTGGGATGAGCAGGGAACCGGAACCGGGCAGTGGCAGGGAATGGGGACTGGGAGCAGTCAGGAAAGCAGTCTGGAACCAGTGAGGGGCGCAGAGCAAGTCCCACAGGGAACACACACTGGGACTGGTAAGGACAGACTGGGACCAGCAAGGAGGATAAACTGGCAGCAGTAAGGAGGGCAGACCAGTAACCACAGGGAATAGAGACTGGGATGAACAGGGGATGCAGACTGGAACCAGTAAGGACAGAGCAGCAGCAGTAAGGAGAACGAACTGGCAGCAGTAAGGATAAACTGGGACCAGTAAGAACAGACTGGCCTCAGTAAGAAAAAACTGGCATTGGTAAGGAGTGCAGAGCAGCTCCCACTGGGAATAAAGACTGGAACCAGTAAGAACAGACTGGTACCAGTAAGGAGGGCAGACAAATAAACACAGAGAATGCAGACTGGGACCAGTAAAGACAAACTGGAACCAGTAAGACAAAGCAGCTCCCACTGGGAACAGGGACTGGGACCAATGAGGACAGACTGGTCCCAGTAAGGAGGGATTGGGACTGCTAAGGACACAAGACTGGGACCGGTAGGGAAAAGATACTGGCACCAGTAAGGAGAGCAGAGCACCCTCCGCAGGGAAAACAAACTGGGACCAGTAAGGACAGACTGGCCCCAGTCGGGAATAGAGACTGGGACCAGTAACGAGGACAAACTGGCCCCCGTAGTGTCCCCCAGCGGCCCCCCCCCCCGAGCGGGAGTGTCCCGGCGGTGGCAGCGGGGCTGTCCCGGTGTCCCTGTCCCCGTGTTCCTCCCCCAGCGGTGCCACTCTGCGCTGGCAGCGCCACCGGAGGGACAGAGCCGCGCTTGTCGTCTTGGGATTTGCCCGAATTTCCCGATTTTTTCCAGGCAGGAAAATGCCCTCGAACCCCGCGGGACCCCGGCACACCGAGACCCTGGGGGTCGGCAAAGCCATCGCCGTCCTCACTTCCGGAGGGGACGCGCAGGGTAAGGGGACCCCAAAATCCCAAATCCCCAGGATCCCAAATCGCCGCAACCCCAAAACCCCCGGGATACAAAACTCCGCCCCAAATCCCGCCGGATTTCTCCCTCTTCCCCCAAAATTCCTCAAATCCCCCGGGATCCCGAAATCCCTGGGATGCCAAAGCCCCCGTCCCAAATTCCCCCGAAATTCTCCCCAAAACCCTAAAAACCCCCTCCCCCCAAATCCCTAAACCGTCTTTTTCGAGGTAAAAACCCACGATTTTGATCCCACAACAGCAAAGGTTTTCCATGGATTGGGGTTTTGGGAATGACCTTGGGGGGGATTTTGGGGTCGAGTGGAGCTCAGGGGGAGTTTTGCGATGCCGCGGGGGAACAATGGTGACAAAATTCGGGGAGAGGACTCCAAGGGGACACTGGCAGCACTTTGGCACCGAGCCAAAATAATCGTGATTGCCCAAAATTCCAAGTATTAACCCCCAAATTTGGGATTTTTCCGAGGGTCCCAAGCATAGGGGTTGGATGGACATGGGGGGGGGTGTGGTTCCAGGCCGGGGGGCCCCCCCGGAGTGTCCCCTCCCCCCACTCCGTGTTTGTCACCCGCGTCAGGCGCTACCACCAAAGGTCACTGGGGCAAAAATAACCCAGGGGGTGGCAGCTGCGAGGGGGGAGATGGGGGGGGGGGGGGGGGGGGGGGGGGGGGGGGGGGGGGGCCAGATTTGGGGTGTCCCCAGGGGGGTAGCAGCTGGAGGGTGGGGGGTGAGATGGGGATGACAACTTTGCGGGTGGCTTTGGGGATGTCCCCGGGGGGTGGCAGGGAGGTGACAGATTGATCGCGGTGTCCCGCAGGGATGAACGCGGCCGTGCGCGCCGTGGTGCGCGTGGGGATCTACACCGGGGCCAAGGTGTTCTTCGTGTGTGAGGTCAGTGCCAGCCTCAATCCCAAAATTCCACATCCCCACCCTGAAATTTGGGAAAAGGTGTCATTTAACCACTGTACCTCCAGGGCTACCAGGGGCTGGTGGACGGCGGTGACCACATCAAGGAGGCCACGTGGGAGAGCGTGTCCATGATGCTGCAGCTGGTGAGGGACAGGGACAGGGAGACACTGGGGGATCCCCGCCCGGGCTGGGAGGGCACCGGGTGTGCTCCTCACTGGCCCCAGTTTGTCCCTCGCTGATTCCACTCTGAGCCCGGGCTCAGCCAAAAGTGACCCCAAACCAGAGCTGGGACGGGGGGACGGACGCAGGGGTGGACACGGGATGGGATGGACAAAGGAGCGGGCAGAGGGGTGGATGGACACAGGGACGGACAGACAGCCCAGCTGTCCCCAGGGCGGCACGGTGATCGGCAGCGCGCGCTGCCAGGATTTCCGCACGCGCGAGGGGCGGCTCCGCGCCGCGCGGAATTTGGTCAAGCGCGGCATCACCAACCTGTGCGTGATCGGCGGCGACGGCAGCCTCACCGGCGCCGACACCTTCCGCGCCGAGTGGGGCGGGCTCCTGGCAGAGCTGCTCAAAGCCGGTACGGGGGCGACTCCGGGGAGCCCCGAAACCACGCCGGGGTGAGGGAGAGGGAGGGGTGCAGAGGGAAAGGATGGGGGGGTCAAAAGAGAAAGGTTTGGGTTAAAAAAGCACACAAAAATCCGGGTTTTGGCACACAAAAATGGGGGGGTTTCCCCTAATTATGGAAGTTTAGAGCACTTTTGCTTCCCAAGGGGACATTTTGGAGAGGGGACATAGAGAGAACAGGGGTGTGGAATGGTTTGCTTCCAAATCAGGATGCGAAATTCAAATTTTGGGTTGTTTGGGGTTTTTTTCCCCTAATTTTGGTGGTTTGGGGCACTGTTGAAGATATTTTAAGGGGGAACACAGAGGGAAAAGAGGGTGTGGTTCAAAAAACTAGGGTGTGGCACTCAAAAATTTGGAGTTTCCCCCCAAAAGGGAGATTTGTGGCACCTCTTCAGCCTAAGGGGACATTGGGGGTGGGGGGGGGGGGT